>JAHWFP010160760.1:0-38901 GCA_023313725.1 Lithobius niger | reverse complement strand
TCGCCGAAAGCCACCAAGCCCTCGCCGAACGCTCAACCTTCGCCGAATACAGCAAACCTTCGCCGAACGTATGCGAGCCTTCGCCAAACGTAAGCAAGCTTTCGCAGAACACAGGCCCTGCCAAACACACTGCCTTCGCCGAACCCACAACCTTCGCCGAATGCCACTAATCTTTCGCCGAAAGACACTAGCCTTCGCCGAACACAACCTTAACCTTCGCTGAAAGCTACGGGTCTCTTGCCGCATAACAAACCTTCACCGAACCCTCAGCTTTGCTATGGACCAAACATGTCTTTCGCTGCTCTAACTCAAACTGATGATCGATCCGCCTGAATTACATGATGAGTCCAGGAGCTTTTCCTCATGTTCGTCGCTTGCCCCTTCCTGGACCTTCTGGACAACGAGTGAGGTCAACTTTTCCATTGTCTCCCGCTTATGGGAATGGTAACATACCCTCACCAAACTCTGGCCCTGCCGAGCATACGGCCCTTGCCATATCCGAACGAACCCTCGCCCAACCATCGGCGATCGCAATCTTCGACATATGTACCACCCATGCCGATGCTAACCGGTAAATGTACCTTCATGTCCTCCGTCATGATCTTCTTCACAAGTATCATGAACGTTGCCCACAACCCGTATTGCCCGCCGAACATCACAACTGATGAACCTTCGCTGGACGTTTTGCTTCGACACCTTCATGGTAACCCTTAACCCTTCACACACCGATCACACGTGTGCCTCATCCTCAGATGAAGCTGATATGTACCATCGACTATGTCCTTCGCTTTCTGGTTGCGTGTCTTCCTGTAGCAGTCGCATACGCCGATCAAGTGACTATGGCTTCGTTCTGTTACGTCTGCAACCTTTTGGCTATGCGTATATAACGATGGTTTAATTTTTCCGTGTTGACTATCACTGTAGTCTTCCTGTCGCCTCGCTATACTGTAGTGTAAATTACGGTAAGACCAAAGTATATGTTATCTGATTGCCACTTGATCCTTTAAACTTACCATGACTGTCACAATATTAAATCAATATTATAGCCACTATCAACATGTAGTTGTTGTTAACTACATAGATTATTAGTGACACTTCTCTCATGCTCTCGTCATTGAGGGATCGCCTCTTTAGCTGCACCAGCCCACCGAAAATGCCCGAAGTTCGTAGAAATGTCCCCAAACCACAGGTTCAACGAACACAAACAAGCAATGAAAACCCTCCCCTGAACCTTCACCGCAAGTCCAAGGGAAGAGAACCTCCACCATTAGTCAAGCCTTCGCCGAACGCTCAACCCTCGCCGAATGCAGCTAGCTTTCGCCGAACGTAGACAGGCTTTCGCCGAACGTATGCACAGAACGTTCGCCGAACACAAGCAAACCTTCGCCAATTATAGGCAATTCTTATCCAACGAAAACAATAACATAAAATAGTCCACGGCCATACCATGCTGAAAACAGCGGTTCTCGTCCAATCACCGAAGTTATGCAGCACCTGACCCGATTTGTACTTGGATGGGTGACCGCCTGGAAATACCGGGTGCTGTACACATCAGCACCTCCTTTGTCGAACACGCTGTCCGTGACTCTGTCGCAATGGACCCCTCCGTTAGACCCCTTCAACACCTCCGGCCTGCCTTGTGCCTGATAACCCCAGCATTGTTGTCTAACCATTGCCCACACAACCTTCACGACAACAATTACGTAAACGCCTTCCATGAGCACCCCTTTGAAACTTGTTAGATTTATGAACTCGCTGCTTGCCAGCTTGAGGTGTCTCTACCTTACCATGTCCTGGCTTCCAGTAAATGATATGAATCCAACAAGGTTTCCCAACGATATATAGGTTGCCCCTTAATAACTCTGTTCGTGCTCCATTCTCATGTGTTCAACCTTCGATCACTCCACAAGCACGGCCCTTGCCATGCTTCATCAACGGAAACCGCTTTCAACCTGTCACCCCCTTGGACAACGAACTCCGTTCGCTCCTCCAACTTTTCCTCTCGGCCACGGGAGTCCCTCGTCTAGACACGACTCTGGCATCCGTTGCTGCACACACTGCCGCCTGTCCCATTCCTGCCTGACCAACCCTTATTTAAACCATGTTGGAAGCTCTCTACATTCCCACCACTCGCTTCGTCCTAAATTGATTCCACGCCTCGTGTGTAAGTCATGTCACTTACTGCTTTCCTATCTGCCGCCTTTCTCAACACAACCACGCTCAATTGTGTCATGACTGTTAACTCATCTTCATTTTTCCTGATTCACGGTTGTAGTAGGAATCGCACTCTTAGCAATTAACATCATTCACGGGTGACTCGCCCGCTAGCTAAAATCGTGTCAACTACTCCTGCCCACTCTGGGGTTCATCTTGTCTGTGGCCAACCCACGTCTTGAGGGCTGAACCATTACCACGTCATCATTAACGACAATCCACTCACACTTAATCTCACCACCTCGCCTTTCCTGGCTGACAATTTTTTTTTTAGTTGTGCTTACTCATTTGCCACTTCTGCACATCATTCCCGATGGTTATCTCCCTTTTTCAACTCTTCCTCCTGCCATCCCTTATTACATATGTTGTGGCTGTTTCTCCTTCCCGCCTTGGGGCTTTTCACCTGCCGCGACCCTCTACCCATCTCCCGCGCTGGGGTTCCTCGTCGGCCCGGATAGACCCCACCTTTCCTGCGCTCCTCAGTTCCCTAGTTACCGCTCCGTATCCATGTCACCCTAAGTCCGTGGTGGAAAATCACCGTCCCTCGTCAGAGGTTGGGACCCAAGAACAGCCCGAAAACCTGATGTCTGCAAATGTGCGGGGATTGTATCTTCCAAGAAACGTTATGACCCACACACAGCCTGTCAACGCCACCGTCATTGCGACTTCAACAATGACCCCTGCTCGATTTGCCTAACCATATCTCTTTCCGATTGGCCACTGATCCAACTGTATAACAAGGAATCTCTTGCTCGCTTAACTCGGATGAAAAACAAAAAAGCCCGTGAAAGTGTGACGCCATCAAATGATGTTCCCTCTGCCTTAATCCAACCTATGATGAAACCATCCACCACTATTCCGGCAACTGTCACTTCCTCATCCTCCTACCCGGACCCTTCTACGACTACCATGGAAACGAACACTTCTTCAACTCCTAACCCGTCGTCATTTGGGCTTGACGCAAGTCCTTTTCCTGCCAACCCCCTTTCAAACTATAGTGACTGTAGTTTCCTCTTCAACATAACCGCACAGAAACTCGATCTCAATGAAAAAGAAATGAATCGCCTTCGACAAAACTGCGAGCCCATTGCATCTCACTGCGCTAGCCTTAAAACCAAACTTGCTAATGCCCGGAAGCTGATCGACGCCGCTAAGTTGAACATACAAAACTTGACGACCAGCAACACGAAAATGCGACGTAAAATCGAACTTTCTGACGCCAGGTTCCGGCGCCTATCTCCCCTACCCATTTCAACTTCACGTCAACCCATCGTCAAAATTAACAGACCCGCACTACCGCGTAAGCCTATTCGTCTCACCACTCGTGGCACCCAAACAACTGAAACCACATCCAAGATGGAATACATCGTCGGGAACACCGCAATTCCTGCTGACGTTCACCTTTACAATCCCATCGACCATCCACCCGTTCTTTCCGAACTCGCTCGACGAGAACACCACCAACTTGCTCAAGAATGGATCGTTCAAACCAAGCCATGCCTAAGGAGTCGTATGTCGCCCGCCAAGTTTGGCAATGGGACAACGCCACAACCTTCATTCCTGCTATCCGGGAAATGCGCAGGATGTCCCTTGCCCATACTAAAAAACTTCCATGCCTGGATTGCCGCTCTTCTGCCAAAGGCTACGGCTTTACTTTCACTACAAGACCATAAATCACATATTCACAACTACCTTCACAACTTCAGGCCGGAATAACGTCTCTCATCGACACCACTTGATGTCCCTGCGATTCCTGATTCCTCACCACTCCAATCCGCTTAATGTTAATCAACCCTTCAATCAACCACCCAATGTAAAAAAAAAAATGGACGGAGTCAACCTTCACGACCGACTTTCAGGTAATGATTTTTAAGCTTACTTTTCACCCCCCCCCCCTTCCTCTTTTAAACGGAATCAAAACTCTCAAACTGATGTCAGTCCGTTGACAATAACCAGTTTCTACCCCCTGCAGTACTTGCCTAAGTTAAACTGCTTGTGATCTTGGGTCTGATGCGTCTCGTACCTCAGCCTATACCAAATCTCTGGGACCCAGCGAACCCCCTCGGGAACTGCCATGATGGTGTCCGCCACCTATATTGACGAGGTCAACTGTAAATGCAATTAAATTTACAGGTAGTGTGATATTTTCAGCCGGCAACTAGAAAACCCAATTTTACCTGGGGGAAGGTCAAAATTGTTTTCTATTGCCTAAAGAAAATATACACTACCTGTAAATACCCACCCAACCTCCCCTCTGCAGTCACCACATGACTGACATATCTGGAGGAAAAATAGATGGTTGGCTAACGCCGTAATACCATTTATGGAGGGTCTGCACGTGCTGGCGCATGCGCAGATGGGCGGTTCAGCTGGGCGTATCGAGAGAGTTTTGAATCCTCCAGGGTAACAAGCACTTAGGAACTGAATGCAGTTAAATTTACAGGTAGTGTATATTTTCTTTAGGCAAATAGAAAACAATTTTGACCTCCCCCCAGGTAAAATTGGGTTTTTTCTTGTTTTTCTTCCTCATTTACATGTACCTCGTTGTACGGAATGCAATAAATTATAATTAATACAATAGTGGAAATCTGGTAATATTGATCTAATAATGATAGACCTATCAGAAATATCGGCATCTGGGATAAGCTGGAGGTCTCCGGTTCAGTCGCGGCTTCGTCCCACCCCTGTGCATTCAGAAGATAAGTGCGCTGGAAATGTGCTCATGTCATTTGTTGCATTTTAAAGATCCTAGGTATTTACCAGCGGAATTCTCCCTCGACGCGCTGAGATAACCTTAACAGCTGAAAGGATGTTAATTTGAGTATTTCCTTTTTCTTCTTAACATTTGTTGTCTAGATGTGTGGGTACCAACGTCTTAGGCTTTGTATTTGAGCAATTACTGGTTAAGCAGTTTTGAAAACTTACTATATTCTGAATTATTTGTCCTGTGTTAAAAAAAAAAGTGCACAACTTGTTCTGAGATTTGTGTTTTCTTTCTTACCTTACCCCATTGAGAAGGTTACTTTCCAACCTTCCTGTGATGTTAGTGTCTTCCAGTAATCCTAACTACTGGGCAGGAAATTGTCCACCTCTAGTGACAGCATTAAGCAGTATCTCTCCTAAGTTGTTCTTCCGAAAACAATACACAAATACCACTACAGTGGAACACACACTGATGTTCGTCAGTTAAATTTTCGGTGAACCCTTTTACCTTCGTCGGAACTCGGAACCTCATAAAAATAACACTAAAAAGTTCATCACATCCCAAATGCACCTGCTGCACGACATGGATGTACGTTAGTGTACCCTTGTAGTGGTAATTTTGTATTGTTTTCAGATGTCTCTTAAATTCCACTGCTATCCCCGTTTGCCAGTTTTTTTTCTTAGTTTGTGTTCTATATACAGCACAGCCTAACTCTCCAACCACTTTTAATTTTGAAGGGTGTCAGTCAGCTGTCGTGTATTGATTATTTGTTTGCCATAATTTTCCTCATGCGCTTTTTTTGTAGTAATATCTGTGTTCTTTTCCCATCTGTATATTTTTTTTAGTGTGTTAATGTGTAGATAATGGATATACATACGTACTGCCAGTCTAGCGTGAGTATATGCACGTCAAATAAATTTGTCTATTGCAACTTGCAGATTCCCAGGTGTCAAAAAGGACTTAAGCGCGTATGGTGCCAGTACAAACAACACAGCATCAGCGCCAAAGGAATCCAAGAAAGCCGAAGACGATGATGATGTTGATCTTTTCGGCTCCGATGAGGAAGTAAGGACATGTTGTAACTAGAGTACACAATCAAATTTCGTAATCAAATTTCGATCCGAGTACACAGCGAGTTCTAGAATTCTGCTCGGGGGTTGCATCCAATACCATGGACAGTTAATTCTAGTCAAAATGGGATAACTTAGCAAATTCTTTGACTGATTTTGACATTCCATTTTACCAAATTGATTAGCTGAAGGTTTGCTGTCTAATTCTGTATATGGCACGTTAGCAGCCCAAACCTTTTTAAAGTTGTATAGTTAAAATTGCTCAACCATTCGCTAACACAGACCCACACACTCAGTTCATTAGCAGTTATTTCTTATCCGACTAACAACCAAAAAAAAAATATCAACTAGACACTAAACTTAGTTACCCAGATACTCTTAACCTGTGCTGAGCTAGACTCAATTTAACAATTATTTTACTTTCACGCCCGTAGTAGCAACCGTGGTGCCAAAGTCACAAAATCGGCCAAACACTAGCATGCAGGATTGTAGTACTGTATTTAAACTTTAAATGATTAGCTTGGCGCATGCGGTACTTACGTGTTTTGCTCTTGATTCGGTTAACCATACCCGTAAAGTGAAATGTGTATGATTAGTTTTTTAACATTGTTTTTGCTAAAATATTTCGCAATCGATTTTGTTTCAGAGTTTAAAATGATTTTACTTTGTAGGATCCTGAAGCAGAAAAGCTAAAGCAAGAACGGTTGCAAATGTACCAAGAAAAGAAGGCAAAGAAACCTGGGGTGATTGCTAAGTCGAGTGTCGTCTTATATGTCAAGCCTTGGGATGATGAAACTGATATGAAGCTTATGGAACAGAAAGTGCGCAGCATCGAATGTGATGGTCTTCTGTGGGGTGCATGTAAGTTGTAACACTTAATTTCAGTGTTAACGGAATATAGCTTAGTTTACGAATGGGGATGTATATGAATTTCGGTATTCAGTTGTGTAATCCTAGCATTACAATACGTGCTGAAGAAAGACTAGTATTTATCTAAACTAACCTTAAGTAAAGCATGTATGCAATATTCATTTCCCATAACTGATGGAGTATTTTATTTGTAAACCGTATATACGCTAATTTTTTCCGTGCTCTACTCTTTTGCATGAAGTTAACTTATTAAATGATGTCGGTGATGTTGGCTTCCCAACAGTACTCGGGGAAGGATAAATGCTGTTGTAAATAATGTGTTATCCCAACATTTAAAATGCAACGCATCGATGAACTAAATAATTGCAAAAATATTTTCTGGTTACTTTGTCATCGTTCTAGCTTTTAAATGAACCTTATCAGTATTTTTGCGGTGGTAGACTTGAATGTACTTCCATGTAAGATTGTTAACTCATAAGGCGGGGGTAGAACTCGTCCTTGATGCTGCCAGCATCCCTGTTGCCCGCTGCAGTTTAGTATAGCCCGCCGACCACATGGTGTAATACCGTAGCTCAGTACTACATAGCTCTCTTGTTACTTCTGCTCGGCCAGTCCAATAAGGGTTCGGGTAAAGATTTTTTCACTGTTTGAATTTTCAATCACTACGTAATAATCGAGATTGCTTGGGGGCGATTCTTAGACGATAATGAGTAGTGCTGGTTGTTCAGTGAAATTCCTTTGGTCAATTTCTTTCCCATCAAGAAAGCGAATCACAAGTTGCCGTGCATAAACGCCATCAGCAACCTGATAACTGACTCAACGTTTGTTCCGCGACAATGCTGTACGCCCAAATTCAGGTGCTGTGCGTGTAACACTGGTCAGCTGTTATTCATACCTGGTGGAAATAAAGCAAAAGTAATGTGTGGGTAGTACACAACTCTTAAAACTCGCTCCATAGAAACGGGTGCTTGTCTCGTCAGAATGGGGCCTCGGAACAACACATAAACTCCAGCTAAATAAAAAATATCGGATTTCAATTTCAGTTCAGTAGATTTTTTTAGTTTATAATGCTTTAGAATTACAAATTAGGGGTATATGCTCGACGCAAAATGACGAGCCTTGCTTGATAAAGCTCCTTCTCAACCCTCCACAGATCATGGTTGAGCACGGCTGTGTCAAAATCGCCGACCTTAGCAAGTCAACCACGAGGTGCAGACAAAGTTTTTGCCGAAAATTTGCAACGATTATTGTGTTTTTACCAAACTTTTAAACAAAAGCATTATTTCTTTTCTACTTGGGTGGTGGGGAGGGGTATAGTTCACAAATCCTATCGTTACATGCTTTGAATAAATAAAACTTTCTGAAAATTTCTTTTTAAATGCCCTTTTGTAGCAACTACTTTTTAATGACATGATTCTTGGCCAGCAACTGTCGTTTGCTCGTTCCACTAGTTTCTAAACGAATCTAATCAGACCAGAAGTCATTCCAGAACTGTTGAATGGATTGTTTCTCCTGGCACTCCCAGATTATAAATGCTCTTGTTAACATTTAGCACACGTGCTGCTATTAGTTTGTTTTAGTTCTGAGCTAGATTGTAAAAATTAAAAGAGAATATGGCCTATTTTTACTTAGTGACAAGCCTAATTTTGTATTACTTCGTGACAAGCCTAATTTTGTATATTTGTATTTCAGCCAAGTTAGTGCCTGTTGGATATGGAATTAACAAGCTACAAATAGCGAGTGTTGTAGAAGATGAAAAGGTAAGAATTGTATTTGAACTGCTAAATGGTTGCTTAAGAAAAAAAACTTTATTGATCATGGTGAAAGCTGGTCCTACAAAACCATCAACAAATGACCTACAACATACAAATTGGTTGGAATTTAGGCCATAAAAGAAAAATGTTTTGGTACTCGGGACATTTTTACAAATCCAAAAACTCAGCCGGTGACCAGGCTTTTATTTTATTTATGTTTTTCTTTTTTGGAACTTGTAATGCTATACCGAACACACGTTTTTCAGCCGAACCAAACCAAACCGAACAAACCTTAAATGAGCCGAATACTGAACACTTCTGAACCAGACAAAAGTGTACCAAACCAATACTCTTTAAAATTCACAGTTCACGAAGATTCATATTCAAGTTTTTTTTTTTTAACAAATGCAGTATGTTCACATGGACTTGTGAGTGCACAGATGTGGAAACTGTTTTGAGCATAAAAAAATATCCTCCACATTTACATTTTGTTATAACTTCTGAATGGTTAGAGCTAGGATCTCGTAGTTTGGACCTTCAGAAAGCTGGCGGAAAACCTTCAAAATGGTGTATTCAGACATCAAAATCAGTCAGAAGTGGATTTATACCTTTGGTTAGGTATTTTTCTCTTGAAAGTCCGAACACCCTCTGTTCGGCCATGTTCGGTTCGGTACAGCCTTAGAACTTAGTGACACAATTGCTAAAATTAAGTTATTTTTAGTACATTTAGTACAGTACGTTTTGGGTAGTGAATTTCGAAGATTTTAAACTAAGCCTTGTAGGCTACTTGCTAGATAATTTATTCTTACAAATTTCTCTTATGTAAAGTTTTGCAGATCACTTTTTAAAATTTGGGTAATAAGTCTCCAGCCAGGGCCCGAAAACTGACAATTTTGTTTTTAGTTGCCCTTCAGAAACATACATTACCTGTGTTTTTTTTTTTTTGTATTCTTCCTCAAAGGATGCTTCGCAACCTAGTGCGCATGTGCAACGCACTCCTCTTATAAAATGGGCCAACTTAGGGTGGCTGCCATCTTTTCCCTCCAGCGTGACCAGGAATGGTCGCTCCTCTGCATTATTGCTTCGCCTGCTCGTTTCACCGCCTCCTGCTCACTACACCCTCTTCACCCTTGGCTCCTGCGCCGTGAGCATGGCAAGACCTCGGACATCTTCCAAGCGTCCTTCGCCCAGGCAACGACCCCTTCACCAGCAGCCCTCCGTCCCCCGACCCGTGCGTCAGTGTTTGCTTTGCTTCGCAACCTCCATTACCGGCCCCAAGAGCTTCGCCTACGCCTTTGTTTCCGCTGATTTCTCCATTCTCCTGCTGCCAACCCAAACGCTCTCACCGCATCATGTGTCTCGCTGTGCCTCGGCTAAATCTTCCGGAGATCACGACCACATCAAACAAAGATCGTTTCTTCAGGCTTTCCTGGACTGCACTGAAAAACGTTTACCCATGTCACGTCCGCCACTCTTGGCCACCCTCACCCCTTCCTGTCGGCTTCTCCCCCCCCCCCCCGGGGGGGTGGGTTAATTCTGACAACGATAGAGACCGCAGCACTAAAATTTCCGCCACTTCGCCACCAACCACTACCGCCCGGCTCTCTTAGATGGATTGCCTGACGCCGCCCGTCGGACAATCATGGAACTGCATACCCCACCATCGAAAGTCATCTTTGCCGTTGGGAAATTAAGAGCTACTAACTCCACACCCAGGCCGGCTTCACCTCTCCCGGCACCTGCCACTTCTTCGCCCGTCCAAGACTGCAGCACTTGTAGTTAGTTTTCACTATGAATTATCCCTGACTATGCCGAAGAGCCTTTTCTACAAGCTTCCTTCGCCTTCGCCCTCCGTCCGCCACTTCGCACACAACCTCATCGGATGAATTATCTGATGCCGTTCATTTGCCACTCTACCGCCTAATCAGCAAGCTGCCGGCCGCCACGTACGTGCCTTCGCTACCATTTCCAGAATCTCCAACAAACGCAAATCCTAGACTTGGTTTAATCTGTTGCGTTTGTTTTTCTTCTCATCGCATTTCATCGACAGGTTCTTCTCGGCACCGCCTTTTTCAACATCAGCCTTCGAAGACCGTCTTCACCATGACAAGACTCTTCACCCTGGATGCCTTCGCCCTCTCTCTGCACCCGCAGCATCTTCACCATTTCAAGATTGCATCAAACAAAGATCATCTTTCCACAAAACCTGAACTCTGACCACACTGAAGAACTCTCGCCATAATGTCCTACCCCGCCTCCCTCAACTGCCTCCACCCGGCTCTCGTTGTTGGATTATAACCCGCCATTTGTCCACCACGCTGCTGTCCAGCCGACCGACCGTCTGCCGCTGTGAACGTGCCTTTACCCCGGCACTAACAACGCATGTCTCAGTTTAGGCCTACACTGACATCACGTGTGCCTTTCTCCAGCCTGATTAGCTTCGCTCACTTTGCACAGCCTGGGCCCATTCAAGTCAACCGCTACCTCTCACGACCACTGCCTTCTGCCTCTTCCCTTGTATGGCTTTTAACCGTTTCTTCTTCTACCTTCACACCAGTTATGACACCTCCAGCAAAGATTGTCTTCACGATGACAAGATCAAGAACTGCAGGCCAAGGCTCTCCGCCCAGGACGACACTGCCAGCTGAACACTTCGCCCCCCGTTATGGAACAACCTGACACCGTTCGTCTTCCACGTCACTGGCCAATCAACCCACCGTCCGCCACAGCGTGTGTCATCACTGCCGCCACCTCCTGCATCGTTAACAACGCAAGCCCTCAGATTCAGATTATTCTGTTATTGCATTGATTTTCTTCCCATCGCTTTTCTCAACATGTTCAAGCACCCTCATCGTCAACAGTACAACTTCACCTCGCAGATTAGGCTTAGTCTAAGAATGTGGACATCTCTGCCTTCGCCCCCCGCATGGGCTGCGGCCACTCCATGGCCTAACCCCGATAAATCACTTTTTTGCCGAACATGGCATTCTCTCCAAGTCGCACCGGGAAACCCTGCATTGCTTTTTTTACCCACATGCACCAGTCCTCCCGTCTTCCTCCCATCAAACTGTCTCTCCACCACTTTACCAGCAAGATTTCCTAACCAGCCTAAACGCAAGCCAAACCTGCATTTTCAGCCCTAAAACGCTCCCAAGGCGTTTCTAAGGTCGCGACAATGACCACAACTAAGAAGAACCTTTCGATCTAACGAAAACGGAAGATCCCCATCCAACCTTGTCAACGCTTCTTGCGTCTCGAACCAGACTCACTCAGCTCTCCACAACCCAAACTCCTCTCACTCTCAACCGACCCTCGAGGCCACCCAGAACCCACAATCCTCTTCATCACGCTTAACTCCCATCACTTCGTCAAAAAAGAGAAAAAAAAGGAAAATCGAACAAGACCTTCTTCCAATCGTCCCGTTCACAAACTGAATCACTTCAAGCCCATCACCTCTCAAC
The DNA here is from genome assembly GCA_023313725.1 of Lithobius niger. Lineage (NCBI taxonomy): Eukaryota > Metazoa > Arthropoda > Chilopoda > Lithobiomorpha > Lithobiidae > Lithobius > Lithobius niger. The sequence goes on along the minus strand of JAHWFP010160760.1, from coordinate 26,828 downwards.
ACAACCCAAAAACCACCAGCGCTCAAGTTTTGAATCACCACAACCTTTCCCAGCTGGCCCCTCAGGACCAAAGGAGGGGAAAATGTTGCGAATCAACGCTTCGATCTCCCTGCAAGCAGCGTGTTGCAACAGTACCACAATGGCAAGAACAACCCTTCTCCCTCAAAATCATCCCTTGATCTCTGTCCCATCAAAGACCAACGGAACATGAATTTTCAACAATATCAGAAGTATCTGAAACCAACATTAACTCCTTCCAGAACAACACTTAAGACACTTCTACCCCTAAAGGTGAGAGTAACTCAACCGATTCAACGCCCAACGTTTTGCCATAACCACCCACAAATCAAGTGAAAATCCCAACGAGTGACCCGACTGAAATCCAGCCCCCATGGTCACCGCCGGAATTAATCTTCTTGGAGGATCTAAAAATGATCTCCAAAGGAATACACCTTTTATTTATTTATTTATTTCTAGCAGCCAAAAGAAGAAACCTAAGAAAAACTGAAGACTTGCATAAAACCCTGTGCACAATCTACAACCGCACATCCAACGATGACCTTACTTCTAAAGTACGGGGACAAGACAAGACCATCACCGATCTAAATCGGAAAGCTCATGTCACAATCCCGAATAACCCAATAGCAACACCAATCTCATCACCAAGCACTTGGCGCTTATGGCATCAAACTTTTTCCGCATCCCGCAGACCACACTACAAAAGATTACCAAAGTGGCCACATAACAAACTACTCCCAACTCTGAGCATTCCACTAGATACAGCCTCTGATTCATCTGCATCGATCGCCAAGAATCCATTACCCGTTAATGACACCCAAGTGAAAGATTGGCTGTTGGCAACAATGAACCTGCCAAAAGAAAAATGTTCAATACAGTCGTTATGGCAGTTCGACGACAACGAACACTCCAGCCACTCCCACTACGAAGCAATGTTCGAACTCAATCACCAGATCTGTACCTTGCCTATCATGCAGATCTAAAGCTAAAGGTTTCATCTTTAACTTCTCCACAAAGCCGTAATTTAACACTCTTGCTTGGACAAAAAAAAAAAAGAGAATGAAGACCAGGGCAGGGGACATTGTGGATTTCGCCCAAGACACAAAACAATGGAAAAGAAGAAGGGTTGGAATAAGAAAAGAAGAAAATTAAAGAAAAAATCCTCATTCCTCGAACCCTCAACATCAAGCTTCAGAAGAACATCTAAATATTAAAAAAAGGAGAAAAACCACAAAAATTCCACAATATCCCCGTGCAGCAACCGTCATAATCTCCTAAGCTCAAACTTCTCCATCATCACCACCATTCCTATTGAAGATGATAATGATGGAAACAGCCTTCAATCAACACAACCAATCGTCACAATCAACCTAAAGTAACTGCAGTCAACTTTCCTCACCTTGTTTCCAGTCTGCCATGAAGCACACCAAACGAACATCAAGACGTCAGCCGAACAGGTAGGCTATTCAAACCTAAAGACCTTCACCTAACCACCATCTTAAACTTCACATTTAAACAAGGATGTTTCTCCCCTAGACTTTTCATTCGGAAATGTCATAGTCCATGACTCGGGGGAAATGGTGACACCCACCACCACGTTGGACGAGGTCTACTGCGAATGCAAAAAAAAAAAAACACGGTAATCTATGTTTCCAAAGGGCAACTAGAAACAGTATTTTGCCGGCCCTCCTGCCTGGCCGGCTGAAAATTGTTTCTATTGCCTGGAGAAAACATACGTTACCTGTACCCGCCCTACCTCCCATTCTTGAGTCACCACCATGACAGATCGAGAAGGGAAAAAGATGGCAGCCACCCTGAGTTGGCCCATTTTATAAGAGTGCTTCGCGCATGCGCACTGGGTTACGAAGCTGGTTGGATATAAAGCGACAAGAAACCTCCTGGGGAGAAGCATCCTTCGAGGAAGAATGCAAAAAAGCACAGGTAATGTATCTTTCTTCCAGACAATAGAAACAATTTTCAGCTAGCCAGGCAGGAGAGCCGGCAAAATACTGTTTTTTGCGGTGGTATGGGGATGTGCAAATTCAGTGTTTATTAATCTCATAGCTATTTAAAGTACACCATTAGTATTATGCTACAACACAGAACAATCATCAATAATATCAATAACAGCTACTCACAATTAAGACGCAACCAGTATCTAGCGAATTTACCACGACTGCAGGGCACGTCTTTTCTTCATCAGGCATGCACAAAAGTGAGGGCCCTTGTAAATCTTAAATGAAAATTTTTCCGGCTAACAAATCTCACATTTGAATTGGACGAGTCACCTGTCCTAATTTGTTAGGCCTTTCCTTCCATTGTAGAAAGCTGCTCGCAAAAGTCATCTCTCAACAGGAATTTAATATTCGGGTTGGCGGGGACTCGTCAAGACATCGTTGTTATTAAATTCCTGTTGAGAAATGACTATGGTGATGGCTCTCAACAATGGAAGGACCGCCCTAACAAATACCAAGGGCATGGCGATGCATCCTATTGAAATGTGTAATCTGTTGGCTGGACAAATGTCTGCTAAAATATAAACAAGGACCCTTGTCCATGCAGTCTGTCGAAAGTTCGCTAGATACTGGTTGTATCTTAATTTTGAACTTATAGTTGTTGTTGAAATTATTATTGTAATGAACTTTCAAACTAAGAATCATTTTGGTTTTTCATCAATAATATTTTTGCATACAATAATGAACATGAGGTATCGTATATCTTCGAATACAAGCCGCACACGAATCGAATCTGCACACCCGATTTTCAAGCGAGTTTTCAAAAAAAAAATATCCCGCAGAAAGGCTAGTTTTATTTTTTAAATAAACGTTAAAAACTCTTTCGATTTCTTTGTTTCATGGATTTTTTTTTTCTTCCACCACCGATGAAGACACGCTTCGACTGTATAGTGCTTTCCAGCAGCTCTTTTCTGCTAGTTTTGGCATACTTGATGACTGAAAGTTTGTATTTGGTTTTGCAATGCAAGCTTGAAAACCAAAAAAAAAACCGGAAGTACTCTTGAGCAAGAATCGCGCTCCTGGAAAGGAAATAACAGCGATTTCCCTGCAGACCGGCAATACTGATGTAGGATGTTCCGCATGTGATTTTAAACTGTACCCGAACTATTGGTTTGAAAACTGAGGAAAAAAATTGAGGCTTGTATTCGAAGATATACAGTATGCTACAATTAAGTGGCACAAAATGAAGAATTAAATTGCCACTTTTGCCAAATAATAAGTTCAGTGGATATCCAGAATAACATGAAAATACGTTTGCAGGCACACGTAGACTACTGGTACAAACCTTTCATTTGTTTTTGTTTTTCTATACTTAAAGCTCCCTTAAACAATACTGTAGTTGCTAAGGATTCGTGCCACACATTTTTGTCAATTGTAGTTACGGTAGTATCTTTTTAGCCTCATCAGACAACTTTTATTTACCTTTTTAAGGCCTTTACAAGGTTCGCAGTTTGTGTAGGGATAGGGTGGCGTACTGTAAAATGCCAAAAAAAAGATAACTAGGCCAGGTTAATTTTGGCAGTGTGACTTCAAATGTTATAGTACTTCACCCTCGAACACGGTGGGTTTAATGAGGTGAAAGAACTTAAGTGTTTGATGTAGGTGCTTGCAGACATAAAAAAAAAATGGGGGGGGGGGATGCTAACACCAGGGAAAAAAGGGCAAACAGTAACATATCCGGTGGAAGCAGGCACCGGGTTTCCAACTGCTGCATTCAGTGGTATAAAAAAACAAGGGGCTACAGCGACTATCTAGTTGCATTGGTTTTCTGTTCAGTTCCTCCACTTCCAGTGTTGAGGCGCAGACCTCTATCATGCACTACAACCGCTATCTCTATTATATAATCTAAAAACAGTAACCATCAGAATTGTCCGTTACAAATGTGTTAGCTTTTAAGTAGGGATGTGCGAGTAGAAAAATTTTAATTAGTCGAGCCGAGCATCGAGCCGAGTTCGAGTATTTGATGGAAATATTTTGTTTGCAATTTTCCCTTTAATTTAAGATATAGGAACAAAGATGGTGCTTAGTTGACTGTGTGGGTAATGGTTTTCCAGTTTTAAGGATATAACTTGAAAATGGTTTGAGCTATTGACTTTTAATCTGCACCACTGGAAAGCTCTCGAGACGATCGATTTGGTATATCAGAATGTCAAAATCGGTTAAAAATTGACAAAGTTATCACATTTTCGCCAGATTCGAGTTTTTCGAGTATGGACGTGAGCAGCGAGCAGAGTTTGAGTACAAGTTTCATACTCGGCTCGGCTCGGCTCGAATTTTTCGAGTATCGCACATCCCTACTTTTAAACTTACTTTACGTTTTATACATAATTGTCAGCATTTAGGCCTAATTTACAACTTTATTTCGTAAGTAGCACCTAACGGAGATTTGGATTGTATAGAGTAAGCCTATTCATTTTTGCAACACGGTATGCCTCCGCGCACGCAGTTACAGTGTTACAACGTAATGTGCAACGTAGCCTAATATAGATCAGTGGTAGTAGGGAAGGGACAGGAGAAACGCTGCAACAGCGACTCGTAGCAACTATTAACGTTGCCATGGTAACGTGATTTTAGATCTAATTTTAATTTTTTAGGCGTAATTTTTTTAACAGCAGTTTTAGTTTCGTAAGTAGCAGATAGGCCTAATGGAGAATTTGGTTCGATTGTAAGCCTATGCATTCATGCAACAACTCTCTTAAACGAAGCTAAAATGTTATTGTTTTTACGGCTGCGTTAACACAAATCTTTAGGATTTCAATTCGACGATGAAATGTTATTATTTAATTTAGTTACGTCGAAGAAGTCTATTAGCTATAAGGAGGCAACAATGTTTTAATTCGCCATATTATTTAACTAACTTTTGACACTGAATCGAACGTTGTAAACAGTGGTCGTCATTTTCTGGTAACGTTGCGAAGTTGAAAAAAGCGACGGACGGACAAAGTCGTTGCAATAGTCTTCTCAGCCGGTACGGCTGTACAGAAGACTAAAAGTGTATCCTATAAAAAAAACTAGTAAACACCGAACCATATTGAACTTGGAACCCTTGAATCAGAATGGCAATCCTCAAATAGGCTTTTGTTTTAAGGATTTTTCTACCGAAAGGGCATCCCAAAAAGGGACGGACACATGTCACAATGTGTGAGCGCCCATTCTTGTAATGATATGAAAAGGCAGAAAGGAATCCTTAAAAAGTTTTGTTTTGGGTAGATTATTCTTTACAAGATAGAGGAAGTGGTGTGCATGTCCATTTATTTATCTATTTGCCTTTTTACCAAACTAGAACTAATTGCTGATACGATTTTTTCAGGTTAGTATTGACTGGTTATCTGAAGAAATAGAAAAGTTTGATGACGTCGTCCAGTCAGTTGACATAGCAGCATTCAACAAGATATAATGCCCCAAGACGTACTTTTTTTTGTTATTTTCTTTAAAGAAAATAAAACTCATTTTGACATTTAACTAATTGGTGTGAGGCGTGTTTATTTTAAGCACCAAATGACTATTTTCGATAATTGTATCACCGTGGAAGGTTTTTAACAGTGCAGCATATGGCCCATTTTAATATGTTTTAAGTAAGGCTGTACTGGTACCGGGTAAACAAGTACCCGTAACATTACCGGAATCGGCATTTTCGAACATTAATATATGTCGTATTGTTCCGAATGCTACTAAAATTAGCCTGCAACTACGTCAGTGAAGGATTATGCCTTTTAACCCTTTAATTTTCTATCTCCACGGGACTCGAACTAGCAACTTAAAGGAGCTCTTTAACTTCAGGCACACGCCTCTGCCACGGCCGTCTCTAGAGTCGGCTTGTTAAGGGAACCTAGTATTGTTGTCGTTTCTGCATTGTTGGCCATCTCGTGCATACTTTGGACTGTTTTTAGGACTCAAATCTGTGCTTGTGTTTTTGGCTAGTATACTCGTCGCCCGCACTTTTAAGGGTTAAGTACAAAATGTTTACGTGATGTCGTTGAGCAATAGTAAAAGTGTTACCCCATTATTAACGCATCAACACTGTGATGACTTAAGGCATCGGCACATGACCAAAAGTACTGGGACTGGTATCGGGGAAGGTGGCAACATCTTTCCTACACTTATCGAGCCTGGTGGTCATATTTGCAAGATGAGACACTGATTTTACGTGACTCCACTATTTTCAACAACAAAAGTCAGCTGCCTTGATCCTTTAAATACCAATGGTATGGACAAATTACTTTGATTTTCATTTCTATTTACTTACGTTTCATTACATACAGTAGTACCAGAAGGGGTCTCGGTCACAAGTACTCCTCCCGAACCCTATAAATTCTTGGTAGTATGTACTATCAATTCCTTCATTTACGTTTCGGGTCCAGTTAATTTTCATGCCTGTACTGGCTACCTTCCTCAGGCTTGGGCCATGAGACGCACACACACAAACTGTCCTCCAACTTCCATAACCAGTACAGGCACTAAAAAATTAGCTGGTTTGAAGAAACTGGAATGCCGTATATCCATTCGGAATAAGTTTTGTGGGAATTTCTACTTAGTTTTCAGCTTTAAACGAAACTAGCTTGTATTTAATTATCTAGTTGGACGTAATTTAGTTTACTTTCGATTTGGGCAGAACTCTGATGGAACTAATAGAAATGAATCCAAGACCTTTTCATAGTTGCATATTCTCCTCCCAATCCTATGAATTCTTGATACAACCAATAGTTCTTGGCTCATTTTGCACTCCGAAATGTGGTTGCCATCCTTCCAACGTTACATAGGTTTTTCCTTTTAAATAGAAAGGTGTGCCTTCAGAAGAGTTGACACGATCTAGTGGCGGAGGTTTTTCCTTTTAAATAGAAAGGCGTGCCTTCAGAAGAGTTGACACGATCTAGTGGCGGGAAATCGTGGCAAATTTATGCAACAATTGAAATATACATAGGATTTGTACGCAAGCTGGAAAAGTCTGGATTTTATTTATGCCTTTTTCGAGGCCTTTAAAGGTATGGCAGATGGTTAATATCAGGCTAGAGAGAAAGCCTGCAATTTAGTGACAGTAATGTGGACTATATTACTTAAAAAGAACTTTTTGCCTAAAACATACTTAACCTGGTAATTTTAGCATTACATTCCTCGAATGTGATGTTCCCCTGGAGGTTTCTTCCGGTTTGCAGACGCCTGCTTGCATAGCCCACCGCGGTCCTCCCATATAAAAGCGACAGCGCGCACGCTATCGGCATTTATTTTACTCTCAATGTGTCAGACGGTGACTCGAGACAAGGCGGGAGTTAAGGTTAAGTATGTTTTAGGCAAAAAGAAACCATTTTTAGCCGGCAAAATGTTTTTTTTTTATTGCCAAAAGATCTTAACCTGGTAATTTTAGCATTACCAGTTGACCTCGTCAAAGTTGGTGGCGGGCACCGTCTGTATGAGTGCCCCGGGATGCACGCAGGCTTTCCCCCATGAATTCTTTATCTGCAAGAGAAAAATTCGCACTTTATTCAGAACAATTTGGGCTAACAGGAATTTGGTCTCTTTCGTGGGAATTGGTGGCCCTGAAAAGGACTGTTTGAGGGTCTTGCTTCTAGCTGGATGGGTCTGCCTTCTGCTTCGTTCTGAGTGCTTAAGGGGGTTTGACCACTGTTCCTGGCTGCGACGATCGGTCCCAGCCGGTGTAGTCCGGATTCATCCTTCGTCATGTCCCTTAGGTAGTGGGACGTGAAGGTGGATTGGTGGCGCCACGACGCTGCTGCTAGGTTTTCTTAGATTGGTGTGGTGGGCCCAAGATGTGGCGATAGCTCGTACTTCGTGCTCCGTTATCCTCATGCTCTTACTCAATCCGTGCTTGTCGTAAGCTGCTTCGATTGTTTTCTTGATCCAGAGTGACACCATGGCGGTTGTTGTTTCGCCGGTTTGGAAGGAAGAGTTGATTCCTGCCTCTCCGAATGTCTTCGTGTTGAGTGCGGGCTAGGTAGAAGCGGAGAGCTCTGACTGGGCCGAGGAGCCGTTCTGGTTCGTTCCCAGTGAGGTTTGAAAGAGCAGGGAATGTTATGGGTTTCGCTGGTTCGGACGGCTTCTGAGTTTTTGCTCTGAAGGACGCTCTTGGGAAGAGTGTGACTGATGAGAAATTTGGGCCGAAGATGCAGTATGCCGAGAGGGCTTGAATTTCAGAACATCTTAGACTTGCAGCTAGTGTTACGAGGAAGACAGTTTTGCGGGTCATGAGGTGGAGTGAGCTGTCTTGCATGGGTTCATAGGGGTTCTCCATTAGTGATTGTAAGACGATGGAGAGGTCCCAGTCGGTGACGGAACGTCTAGTGGTAGGTCGATCATTTTCGTATGAGCGTAGTAAGGCAGAAATTCGATGGTCTTCCAGTAGGGCAGTGCGACCGGCGGCTTTGAAGACAGAGTTTAATACAGACCGATAGACGAGGATGGTGGAGCCTTTGAGTTTGTCGATGTTGAATAGGTCACCGAAGAAGCTTAGGAGTTCGGGAAAAGAGGGGCTGAGTGGATTTGTACGTTTTGCGATACACCAATGAATCCACTTAGACCAGTGGCTGTCGTACATGCGGTTTGTTGATTCTCTGGTTGCTTTGGATGCGATCCGTTCAGCCTCTTCTTGATGAATGCCAGCCTTTTTGAGGAGTTTGATGATAGTAGCCACCCGTGTAAGTTTAGGAGTGGGAGGTTCGGGTGTAGTTTAGTTCTCTTTTGTTGTGACAGAAGATCTGGTAGATGAGTGAGACTTCTTGGAGTGTCGACTGTTAGGTTTAGGAGGAGCGGGAACCAGGCTGCCGACGGCCAGAGGGGGGCTATTAGGATGAAAAGACCCGGGCTTGATTCGATTTTCCGAAGTACTTGTGGAAGCAGTTTGAATGGTGGAAATAGGTAGGCGAACAGGTTGTGCCATGGGAACGTGAGAGCGTCTACTGCTACTGCTGAGTCGTCCGGAATTGGGCTGATGTAATGGGGAAGTCTGGCATTTGTGCCTCGTGGCGAATAGATCCAGCATTGGTTAGTCCCAAGAGAGATTCGCAGATGGATTTCTTGAGGCACCATTCGCCTGCTGGTGGTTTCAGGCGTGAGAGAGAATCTGCAATCACATTCCTGTTGCCTGGGATGTGAAGCGGTAGGAGGGTGATGTTGTGTGGGATGCACAGATTGAAGATTTCCGTCATTAAGTTGTGGAGTGATCTTGATTTCGTTCCGCCTTCTTTCCTGATGTAGGCCAGGCAGTTGTGTTGTCCGCCTGGATCTGCATGACCTTGTTTTTGATGAGTGGGAGGAAGTGACGGAGGGCTAGGAGGATTGCCCGTAGTTCCAGTCCGTTGATGTGGTCTTTGAGGGAGGCAGGCCACAAGCCGGAGATTTCCTGGTTGTTTAGGTGTGCTCCCCAGCCAGTGCTTGATGCATCCATGAAGATCCGGTGGTTGGGTGGTGGTTCCTGTAAAGGGACGGTTTTTGAGAGGTTTGTGACGTCTGACCACCAAAGGAGGGATTCGAAGGGGAAGTCTATGTTGAGCAGGATCTGTCTATCCGGTAGTGATGGAATGGTCTTACCATCCACCGCCCATAAGGGACCAGGTTGGCCATTGCGTCCATCTTTCCGATGAGGGAGTTTAGTTCCCGGGCGGTGGCGGAAGAGCCGGATGTTATGTAGGAGATCCTCCATGCGTTCTGGGGACGGGGAGATTGAAGCCGAACGTAGGTCGAATGATGCTCCGAGGAACGTAAAGACTTGTTCTGGAAGGAGTCGTGACTTTGCTAGGTTTACGGCAAACTCCAGGCTGTGTAGCAAGTCGATGGTTTTGTCCTTGTTGAGTTCCATTTGAGACGGGTCTGGGTTGTTGAGGGCCCAGTCGTCGAGATAGCACTGGCTTGTACTTGGTGCTGGTGAAGGTACGCCAAGATTGGTTTTAGGACAAGGGTGAAGATCCTTGGGGCTGCATTCAGGCCGAAGGGGAGGCAGCGGAATTCGAAGACTTTCTGGTCGTAGATGAAGCGAAAGTAGCGGGTGATTGCTGGATGAAGGGGGACGTGAAGGTAGGCGTCTTCCAGATCGATGGTGACTGTCCAATCACCCTGCATGAATGATTGGCGGATGGATTCTAGGGTCTCCATCTTGAAATGTTCGTTTTGAATGAACTTGTTGAGGGGCTTCATATTGAAAATTAGGCGTAGGCCTCCCGATTTCTTTGGACGGGTGAAGATCGAGCTGTAGAAACCCGGGCCTGGGTTGGAGAGTTATCGTACCGCATTCTTCCGTAGCAACTTCGTGCGACAGGGAGGCTGTCGTTTGGGGCGAGAAGTCCCATGGGGGTGCTGGCGACAGCGCGGTTGCTGTAGGAATGTCGGACGAAAGTCGCGTTTTATTATTGACAGGATTTCCAGGTTGATGGTTAATTTTTGCCAGGCCGGGAGAAAATGGCGTAATCTGGCCCCGACCGGGAGGCTGGCCAAGTGCAAGGCGTCATTGTTGATTTTTCCCGTTGCATTCTTCTACCCCCGGGGGATGAGAATTGGCTCCTTCAGTCGGGGGTAGCGGCGCGCTTCTGCTGGGAGCGTTGGGCGGGAGCGAGGAGCATTGGAACGAAAGGGCTGCTGGTTTCGTAGTTGAGGAACGGCAGTATTGTCCGGGCAGTGAGAGGGTGATGCCGTGTTCTTGTGGCAGTCGTCGGCGGGGCGGGGGTTGGCTTGTCTGTTCCACGAGAACGGACGGTTTGAGGGAGTGGATTGTCTTTGTGGCCTTGATTTCCTTGAAACATCGAGATGAGGATCGGTTTCAAACTCGTGGATCGGTTGGTTCCTTAGACGATGACGTGTGGAGAAGTTTAGGTTGTTAGCCGACGACAGGGCGATGTCGCGAAGGAGGAGAGAGTTGTTAAACAGTGCTCTTGTCGCCCAATTCATGGCGTGGTAGGTGGCAAAGTTGGCCTTTTGGAAGGGCTGGGAAATCGGGGACGGCAAATTCTTGAGCTCTTCTGGAGGATTGTCGGACGACAGCTTCTCACAAAGGGCGTTGATAGCTGTGTGCAGGACGTCAGCTTGGGAGGCTTAGCCGTAGACATTTGTCGTTCTCGTACAGCACGAAGGTCGGGATGTCGGCCTTCTTGGGTATGGACATCGAAGTGCCGAAATCCATCTTGATTTCGCTGCAGATGAATTCGCATTCCGGATAGGTTTCAAAATTGCGGGGGTTTGTGGCGCCGTCACCAAAGGATCTGAAGAAGCCGTTTTCACGGCCTGGACGTGGCATCGGGGGTTCCGTGTCGAGAAGAAGGGAATCGCCTTTGCCTAGAATGGAGCCTTCGTTGCGGAGTAGACACGTTAGGAGTGTCGTACACTGACCCAGGAGGCAGCGGAGCTTGGCGTCCTTGTCCCTGGAGGCAAATCCGAGGCCTATCGTTAGACCACGGTTGATGACGAGAGCGTCCGGTACGTTTGAGGGCTTGAATAGGAAGCAGTCTGGGACCGTCTGCTCGACAGTCTTTAGAAGAGCTGCGAGCGACAGGGTGGCTTCGTTAGGAGTGTCGTCCGGGAACATGATGCGTTTCTCATCAATAGGGGTGGGCGGCAGTGGGTGGTGTGACGTCAGTGTGTCGTCTGGCTTACGCTTGGATGCCGGGGGGGGGGGGGGGACACACCCCTGTGCCCTTCGTTGCTAGAAGTGAATGCAACCCAGTCCTGGGTGCGGGCCTTACGTACCGATGATGTGCAGGAGGGAGGCGGCATCGGGTTGACTTGTAGGTGGTGGACAGTGTCGTGTACAATTTCCCGTACGACACTGCGGCTGACGCTTAGGCCTATCCGGGAAAAGTTGGAGAACAGGTCGAGTGGCGAGTTTCGTTCCGGAGAATGGGCGTGTTCGCCCGGCGGATGTTACGCTTGGCGGCCCGGTAGGAGTCTTTAACGACTTGAAGGTCTTGTCGAAGCGACGACAGATCCAGTGGGGCGAGGAGCGGCGAGCGCTGGCCCGGGAGGAGTGGAGAGTCAGGCGATGCGACATCAGGCATGGCATCGGCGGGTGTCGTGCGGGCAGGTACAGCGAGGTCGAGGGCGGATGCCCAACGACTGCCAAGATCGAAGTGAGCAAGAGCTCGAGGACGAGCGGCGGACGAAGAGTGGGCTTACAAAGCGTCCATCTTCGGGAAGAATCCAATTTTACAAACGACAGTCGGGGAACAAGAGGTGGCGTGGAGACACCTCTGGAGGAAAATGAATGGCGATAGCGTGCGCGCTGTCGCTTTTATATGGGAGGACCGTGCCGCGCATGCGCGGTGGGCTATGCAAGCAGGCGTCTGCAAACCGGAAGAAACCTCCAGGGGAACATCACATTCGAGGAATGTAATGCTAAAATGACCAGGTTAAGATGTTTTGGCAATAAAGAAACATAATTTGGTAACCGTGAATTGACTAAAAGCTTTTATTTGTATAAACTAGAGGTGCACCGATGTTGGCATTGAACATCGAATATCCATGTTTACGTCCTGTACGCTTAGATTTCAAAAGAAAGTATATTCACCATTTCAATTTCCTTGCACATTTTCTACAGTCTGGTATTACTGGAGTTGGAGGGGCTCAGAACGACTGTCTTCTTCAGGCTAACACATATCCGCTCAGTTTGTCGTGATCGTTCGTATGCTTTTTGAATGAGAAGCTGGGCGATAGCCTCTGTAACTTGCAGGCGTGTACACCACTTCTCCCGCAGCAACTTATTAAACTAGCCTCTCAGCAGAAACTGGATGCTTGGGTTTGAAGGTTCCTGGATATTCATCAGCACAGCCTTCTCTCGGCTGTGGTGTTGAATAGCCAGGGATTCTAGGTTTCTCGGATGCGTATCATTGTTAGAGTTGGACTTGAGGATCACAGTGCCTTCCCAGTTTATTCAGTGTCGAGTTTTCATGTAGTGGACTGCAATGCCATTCATTACTTCTTCATTCCTGGTGTCTGCCATGTGCTGCTTGACCCTCGTGCAAATACCTTTTCTTGTCTCTCCTACATAAACAGCATCACAGTCCCCGCACGGGACTCTGTAAACACCTTACGGGTGTTCTTAATGTGCTTCAGGCTTCACTTCTTTTTCTTATTTTGGCCTCAGGATAGGCATGTTTTTTCAGGTGGTCCTTCAGGCCCTTTGTGTTCTGGACGTATGATGTATAACCATTTTTTCTAAGGACGCCCTGGACTTATGTCCGTAATTCCTTCCAAATACGCGACTGCTACTCTAGGTCCTTCCTTGACATTGATCTTGTGTCGGTGGTCAGCCTTCCACACTCCATCTTTCTTCATGGCTACCACTCGACTAATCATTCGGTTTAGGGACCCGGGAGGCTAGCCCCACTTCACGAACCTTCCCTTGGTTTCGTACAGGTGTTTCCTTGCTTCATCTAGGCTCGTTGAGATTTGCACCATCCTGATGAACTCATTCTGGGCTATTGCTCCGTGTGGGGACTGTGATGTTGTTTATGCGGGAGAGACAAGAAAAGGTATTCGCACGAGGGTCAAGCAGCACATGGCAGACACCTGGAATGAAATGGTATGGTATGTAATGGAATGTTTACAAGCAAAAAGACAAAGAGTTTTTTGCTCAAAAAAATTTTCTCTAAATTAAATTGCAAAGTTAGTTTATGCCATTTGCATCACGTTACTTCATCAAGCATACACAAGCAGGAGAAATAATATTAAAAATCTGCATTTTACATTGAGGTTTCATGTTTAGAGATAAAAATGTCAATTCGCTTTTTGATGGACGTTGGCGAATTTTCAATCCAAATCACTGATTTCTTCAGGCCAAAAAATATTTCAACTATTTACACAACATCAGGAACACACACTCGAACTACTGTACATCTAAGCTTCTTCAAGCCTGCAGTGTTCATTTGGTTTTTGAAGTTTATTGCCCGTTTTGATTGGGCCGGTTTTGTGATTCGTGCTGCTATGGTTTTGTGGGTGACGGGAAGGAGAGCCTTGATTTGGCTGAAAGCACCTTTAGTTAGATTGAATGGTAGTTGATTTTGTGTGGCTATTGCGAGTGATTAGAGTGCAAGCCTTGAATACAATTTCTTTTCGAAAAATAAAATTTTCGGTATTATTGAAATCGGGGATGTCCGGTGTCAACGTGGGGTACGGCCAGATCATTATTTAAATCAAACTGTTGAACAGCAGCTTTGTGTTCAGAATTCCTTATTTCCAGTCATTATCTGAACCCATCCGCCGCATTCTTAGAGAAGCCAACATTCACACCAGATTTTCGACACCCCCTCACATCAAAACCCTCCTCAGACCACCATGACAACCCATTGCAACAGCCTTAATGATCCAACGTACGTGCCTAAAATGCCCTATTACATACATTGGGCATACAAAATGCTTAGTCAAAATAAGAAATTCTGAACACATAGCTGCTGTTCAACAGTTTGGTTTAAATAATGGTCTGGCAGTACACCACATTGACACAGGACATAACCCCGATTTCGATAATACCGAAATTTTATTTTTCGAAAAGAAATTGTATCCAAGCTTTCACTCGAATCACTCGCAATAGCCACACAAAATCTACCGCCATGCAACCTAACTAAAGGTGCCTTTGGCCAAATCAAGGCTCTCCTTCCCGTCACCCACAAAACCATTGCAGCACGAAGCACCAAAACCGGCCCAATCACAACAGGAGCAATAAAGCAATAAAACTTCAAAAAACCAACTGAATACTGCAGGCTTGAAGAAGGTTAGATGTAGTCCAAGTGTGTGTTCCTGTTGTTTTGTGAATAGTGTAAATATTTTTTGGCCTGAAGAAATCTGCGATTTGGATTGAAAATTCACCAACGTCCATCAAAAACAGTTGAGTGAGTTGACATTTTTATCTCTAGACAGAAGAAATAACCGTAATACGAACTACGTGCTTACTTTCCTGCTTCCGTTCTTACGACTTTCACGTGTCCTGTGCCATGCCTTCTTAGTTTCCGTATTGATGACATGTGCGGGGAACCTAACTGGAGGTATTTAGTCTTGGCCTTCTCTAAATCCACGGTGCAATTGTGGTGTTGGATAACGTATCAATTCAGCTACACAGTTCATTTACCAAGACAGCTCTGAGTTGAACACGTGGATGTCGAGAACTGTTGGGACCGCTCTTCAACCTGTATGCGCCAGTTTCTGGACCCAAGTTTCATTTTTGTCTAACAAGAAAAAGGAAGTGTTCCATCTTTCTCAGCATCGTGTGTGAACTGCAGTAGTTGAGCTTCTTCAAAACAGCTTACATGTCTTTGGCAAGTAGAGCTGCGACGACGTCATCCACGTACCTTTCACCCATTGCCATATCTGGGAACGCTTTGACAATATGCTTGTCTACAAACTGTAGTGCTGGTATTATTTCAGCCATTGGGGTTCCTGATACCCGTATGTAGGTTTTGTTATGGACGATGACGTAAATAGTCACGTTTGATCACTCTGCCAAGCGGGTGGGAGTACACGATAAAAAAACGTACTAACTGAACAGAGAATTGCTGAGATTGTGCGCATGACTGTTTACGTCACCTTCCGAATAACTCCAACATACAGGTATGGTATCAGAGGAACCCCAATGGGGTACTCCTGTTTGCCTGAATTAGTACTACAATTTGTAGTACATTGTCAAAGCGTTCCCAAACGTGGCACTGTGTGAAAGGTACATGGATGACGTTGTTGCTGCTCTACTTGTCAAATACCTGCAAGCTGTTTTGAAGAACTACACGCACGAAGCTGAGAAAGATGGAAGACGATACTCTAGCACCACCAAGTAGGAACCCTTTCCAGAACATCGGCGCATACAGACAGAGTGATACCTTACAGTTCTCGACATCCATGCTTTTTAACTCCAAGCTGTCTTGGTAAATGAACTGTACGTGTTAATTGAGAAGTCAACTGAAACCGCGACGGCCAACAAGTAATTGTCGAAGGCCAAGACTAAATACCTCCAGTTGGGGTTCCCACAAATTGTCACTACAGGGAAATGCATTAAGGGTCAAAACCAACAAATTTTACAACTTTCCACTACAAAAACTAACAAGCACAAATAAATAATTTCTTTTACTCAAAGTAAGCCTTAAAACAGTATAATGTCCTAAATTATAAAAAGCTATTTATGCATAGTTTTCACTGTTATCTTGGTACGGTCTGTCGCTTTTTCTTCACCAACTCTACCAACTGCTTATACCGATGCATGCATTCCTCCTGAAAAACATACACATAAATAACATAACTGTTATAATCTTGTAAAAAAGTTTTAACATGGAGGTAACATACAGTGTCTGTATACAGCATATATAATTGAGGCATTCCCTACCACAAAAGGCCATATAATCTATAGGCCTAATACTGATATGCCTTAAAATCCAGTACCCAGATTAATAATGGGAATCACGGTACTTCACGGTACTTAATTGATTTTTTTTTACTCTTTAATACCTTAATGTTACTTCGGCCTGAAGGGGATAGGGAATATGGGTGGGGTTTGCACAATTTTTTTAAAAATGACCATTTTTGAGCAAGTACCTTTCAATACCAATATGGCTTAAAAAAAAGTTTCCAGTAGCGGCGTGAAATTTATTAGACCAGGTACGTTGAATTCGCCCAGAGCGAACGCACCCTGGGAAAGATAGAACTTGTGCACCCAGTCTATGCGAAGGCTGGCTTGATGCGCGAATAACACGACTACTTGCTACGCAAATTTACACGGTTGGCATTTATATATTTTGTGGCTGAAACACGAGCTTTAACTGTTGCAAATTAAATTAAATTTAAAGACAAATCGTCTGTTATGTACAGACCAAAAATATTTTCTTTTTTAAGGCCATTTGGACCATATTTTTGAATTTCAGCACCTTTAAGGTCCTGACAAATGCTGAAGTAAAAATAAGGACTTTAAGTAGAGTAGTCACCCTATGCGAACCCTGGGTTTGAGATAGTCGATTGCACGAAATAAAATAATCTTTTAACTTTATTCTGAGTACAGTATGTTTTTAGAGCACGTTTACCCAACCACTTGCTTTTGCATTCTCGCAGCTTGAAGCTAGAAATCACCTCAAATTCCAACATGGCGGCGGTTTTATGTCTGCCACCTCGCAACGAAACCGCAAATAACGTGAGTTCAGAAGCGTTTGGGAAAATTGTTTCATCATGAGGTATTCTTTATATTATTGGCACGGATTATAAGACTAAGTATTTACTCAAACGATGTCGGATTTAGCTAATCCATTTAGCGTTGTTACCATGGCAATGTCACCTTTGCCATCACGATTGAGTTCTAGCTGCGAGAATGCAAAGGCGAGTCACTGCGTAAACGCGCCTTTATACTTTGAAAATGGCAACACGATCCTAGCCCAGAGGATGACCAGAATGAATCCCACTGGGTTTTAAAATTTAGGACCTACCTGTATAAACATGTTTGGAACATTTTGTGCTGTCGGACTTGCTCTAACCGCTAACCTATATCGCCAACACTGTGAAACCTATTTTCTACTGTAATAATGTCCAACTTCTTCCATGACTGCACACTTTCGCAATAAGCCCACTTACATGGTCTTGCTAATGTTCGACAGTGTGTCTTCTGACTTCAATAGGCTTCACAAAGTTTTGTTTTTGGCTCTGGTTACATATTTGTACTTTGTCAGATTTTTAACTTGCTCTTTTCTACCTCTCAATGTATCGGACAAGTGGCGACAGATTCTAGGAATATTTTAGGCTTACCCAACCATGCAGCATAGCCCAAGTTACCAAATCAAGAGTCCCCGTAATAACCCACCCTCGCCGGTTACTGCCAACGAACAACCTTTCTAAACCAAACAGGTATTGCGTGGGTTTGGCAGCCTAGGTGGCAAAGATGAGGGAGTCCTTTGACAGGGCAAAAAAACTCGCAAGGAATACACCACCACCAGTATTAATTTTCAACACTGTATTTTAGTGTCTTGGTCACAAAATACATAAATCTAAAATTTCCAGGTGGGAAACCCACACCAACCAAGCCAACTTCCAATGGCCGCATCCAGGCTTGGTTCATGTGGGTTTCCCACCTGGAAATTTTAGATTTGTGTATTTTGTGACCGAGACACTAAAATGCGGTGTCAAAAATTAATACTGGTGTTGTTGTATGCCTTGCGAGTTTTTTCCCTGTCAGAGGGCTCCCATCTTTGCTGGATACCTTTCTACTGCAAATTGATAAGCTGTAGCCTGTTTGAATCAAACAAATTTTCTTAAAATTGAACTTCAAAATCAGCCTAAACCTTATTACAAACAAAAAGGAGCATGAAAGCTAAAGCCTGATGCTGTAAAAGACTGGGGAATCAGCAAAGCTGTTCACAGTGCGCAAGGCATTTTTGAATTGACTATTATTTAATACTAGAGGAAGCCCGTGCTATGCACAGGGCCGGTCACATTTCCCGGGACATTTCCCGACGACTTGTCAGATTAATCGACCACTCATGCCTGGTTCCTTTTTGGCTGCTGGTAGAGAGTGGGAGAGTGCATTTTTGTTACGGGCGCGAGGAGGGGAGAAGTGGTTTTCCTTTAGGCTTTCCTTTTCCTTATAGCCGGCCTCCGATATTATAATAAACATTCACAGTACGACAAATTCCAGTCAATTTTGAATATACTCTTTCTCAGCATTTTTCAAAATCACCATTAAGCTAAGGATTATTACGTAGCCACAAACCAACTGTATAAAGTACACGATCTCACTGCAGTGTAACATGCTATCAACGTTTTTTTTCAAGACGGTAGCCTACGGTTCAGTAATCTGTGATCCGAGGTAATATCACAGTACTTTAGGAAAATCTGCGCTACTATCCTGAATTAACTACGTAATGCTAATAAGAAATACTTTACACACCAGATGGTCACTTCAGCACAAAAGGATCAACACTATCTTGACAAGGATTACCCTCCCGCTTATTTCTACAACTTGAATCTCCACCCTCTCAGTTAAGCATAGATGTAGACTCGAGTGTTGGGCGGTAAACCGGTTTTCACCAGCACCAAAATTGCAATAGTACCAAATACCGTGCATTGTTAAAATACCGGTAGGTATTGTTTTAATATGAAAACAAGAATTGGAATTTGTTTATTGGGGCCAAGTTACACCTTGCCATACACCCACTTACAATAACTAATCCTAAAACTAAACTAATAGCCCTAGAATTAACAAACAACAGAAAGGCACTAAAATTATAACAACAGTTCATTTACGTTCGTCCTACCCTCGAGTATGCTTGCCAAGCCTGGTCCCCCTGGCTGCTAAAGGACGTCGACCTTGTTGAGTCGGTTCAGCGTAGGTACACAAAGTCGCTGACCGGTCTTTATAGGCACTCTAACTATGAACGCCAAAAGATCTTAAATCTTGACAACCTGGCATTGCGGCGGCTCAAGGCTGATTTGATTCTTGTCTTTAAAGTTTTACATAATCGCATCCCCTCTGTCTTGCCCTTCTTCGAAGTTTCGGACGTTACTAGGTCTCGAGGCCACGCTC
The DNA here is from genome assembly GCA_023313725.1 of Lithobius niger. Classification (NCBI taxonomy): domain Eukaryota; kingdom Metazoa; phylum Arthropoda; class Chilopoda; order Lithobiomorpha; family Lithobiidae; genus Lithobius; species Lithobius niger. The sequence continues at coordinate 7,316 of JAHWFP010160760.1, read as the reverse complement.
TTAAACTTGTTCGACCACCTTTTAAGCGGGACTGTAGAAAATATTTTTTCTCTGTCCGTGTTGTTCCGGTGTGGAATGATCTTCCTGATCTGGTTGCCGTGGCTTCTACTGTTGTGGCTTTTCGTAGGGAACTCAACACCGTTGATTTGAGGAGCCATTTGCACCGCCCTGAGTTCTTCTTTTTACCACATGCTTAGTCGGCCACTCTGACTATGCTTTCATTGGGTGTTACGACAGGTAACATTGTGTTGCTTGACTTACTTTTTAATCTACTGGTTTAATTATTTGAGGGTTGATGTTAGTGGGGCATTAATGCACCCTTTCTTCCTCTCTCCACCTTTGTCTGGTGGTAAAACTTTTATTATTATGATTATTACTAGTTGTGCCCGTGTGCATGCTGCGCACCTACCCCCCCCCCCCCACACCTACCTCCATGTGTTTGGTCTTTGTCCAAATTTATCAAACTGAAGACCGAACATGTGAAAGGCTCCCACATATGCCCTCTCCCCCACAATTACTTTAACCCCCGATCCGCACACTTCTGTTCCCTCCCGGATTCGCATACGTGTTCCTCCATACACGCTTGGCCACCTCTCCCTCCCCGAAAACGTCGTCCCGTGACATTCTCCCTTTGGTGCAGCCCCGGAAAAGTCGCTGGCATATGTTTGATTAAAGGCTAAAAAAAAACCTATCACTGAGAAATTCAGCATTCAGTAAGCAACTAATCCCATGTTTAAGTTAATCCTTTGAAACAATTCACTTCGGTAGCGCGCATTGCCCGCCACACATACTTGCCCTGGCACCCTCTCCCGCACCCCCCCGAAAACGCCGCTCCGTGAAACTCGGTGTGAGGGTAGCCCTCGTCCGGACGCACATTTTAAGCCCAACCACAAGTCCCTGACATTTCCCCTTTGGTGCAGCCCCTGAAACGTCGCATTGGTATGTTTGACTGAAGGCTAAAAAAAAAGCCCTGAGAAATCCAGCATTCAGTAAGCAAGTAACTATGTTTAAGTTAATCCTTTGAAACAATTCATCTCGGTACCGTGCATTGCAACATTGTTGTAAGTAACGATTGTTGCTGCCCACTTAAAAACTATTCAACTCCTTTCTGGAAGTGAACATTTAGGAAATAAATGCGCCTTTCCATCGTATCAGGCTGCCATTTGGGGCCTCGAAATTATGAACCAATCGTCGTTTGGTTTAAAGTTGTCTGGTTTAGTTGACACGGTTTTTTTTTTTTTTTTTTTTAGCTAAAACGCCGACAATGGCACAGTCCACGCGACTAAAACTTTGTTGGCCGCTTTGGTACCATAACAATACCAAAAAACGAACCCCAAAACGGTGCGGCAGGTCTGGTAAGTGGCGCTATCTCTTCAAAGACTTTGGAAAAAGTGCTATAACCCGAACTTGTAGTCCAAGGCCGTCAATAGACGGTGACATGGCAGGTTTGATAAGTGGCGCCATCTGTTCGAAGAAATTAGAAAAGTGTCCCAACCCGAATTTGAAGGCGAATCCCGTCAACAGATGGCACTACAGGGTGGGGTACTTGATTGTACGACGGAAAGGCGTGGCCGGTGACTTGGCCGCCTGCTCCCTATTATATATGTAGATTTAGTCTTTGTGTTAAAGGGCACAAAGAAGTGCAACAATTAGTTACAGATCAACAATTGTAAAATTGGAATTCTAAACAATGCACAAAAGTGGTGCCAAATTTGCATAACTTTGATGCTGCAACCAGTGCTTGTTTATATTTGCATTTCTACTTGGATAGCATGTTAACTACAAATTACAGAGGATTGTTTTTATCAAATGTGTTGTGAAACATGCATTACAGTAAGCTTAAATCGGAGGGGGGGGGAACAACTAGGCTAAATCAACAAAACACATTTTTTCAATCAAATTTGTTATCATTTTAAAATCAGCTATTGGCACCATGCACTACAATACCAGCTACTGCCTCATTCATAAGTACCAGAGAAAACCAGCTTAGTACCGGCTGACAAATTTCTGGTACCGCCCAACACTAGTAGACTCTTCCTACTTCCTAGCAGAAAGATCAAATTTCAATTGTGCTTGCAAAATTCGACACCTCTGTAATAACTGTGTGACCTTAGTTTAAAGAATTGTTTACATCCAAACAAAGAATGTAAAGCTGGTTTGTGGCGGTCATCGCTGTACCTTAAACCATTCACTGTAATACTGTGGTGCTAAAAAGGAATGATAATACTGTAATACTGTACCATGATACTTTTTCACTGTTATTACCTTTTAATATTGTTAGGCCTACGGCTCATACTGTTAAATGCAAAGCTAGACAATAAACTATCTACCTTGTAAAAATGAGCGCAAGCTTTCTGGAAGTTTTTCCGATGATTCTGCCCTTTAATACCGTGCAACATTAAGTCGTTGGCTAAAGACATGGAATGATTGAAGACAACGATTCTCACCCAAATAGAGGAATTACAAACCATATTCGATACTTCGAGCTTTACCCAAAACACTTCAAGAGATTACAACATGACGGAAAGGTTGAAAGGTGAGGCGGAAGACCTTCCATTACCATGTTTTAATATATCTTGATATACCGAGGATAAGCTTCATTATTTCTCTATTTGAGTGATAATTTTTGTCTTTATTTATAAAATAAAACCTTAAGAGCATACTTTACTTACCTTAGTCTTATCTGGAACGCAGGCAGCTATCCTGTCCCAACGTTCTTCCGTTCCTTTAGGAAACTGAATCATTGCTAGTTCTAATGCACGCTGTTGGGTTTGTCCCCACGTATCGTCTAAAGAATCATTGCAAGTGTTAGACTTGGACGAATCGTTTTCATTAGAAGTATTTTCTGGACTAATTTTAGAGGGAACCGACTGTTGCTGCTCCATAATCAAAAGCGTCCGTTGCGCATCTTTAGGCGGCTTGGTTACTTTACGGTTTAGTCTTTGCGTTTCAGAGGTTTTATTCTTTGCAGGTGCTTCGTCTGCTGAAGCATCGTCGCCTGTATCACGAAGACTCACTTCTAACTCGTTCGTGGCACACTTTTTAATTTTCACCGGTACTTGTTCACTAAGCGAACCAGTAATGCCTTGCATGCTGGCAGACACAGTGTTCAAACGTGCAGATTTTAATTTTTTCGCGTGAACTAACACTTCTGAAACTGGCTTCCCCACTAAATCAGCTATTTTCTCCCACCTATCTGTAACTCCTCCCGGAAATTTTTTAATAGCTCGTGTTAGGCCAAGCAAGTCTTCCTCAGTCCATGGTTCTTTTCCACCTTTACGGTTGTCCACAGTTTTAGTTCCAGCAGCGAAAACTTGTTTGTGTTCATCGTCTGAATCTGGTGCATCCACAGATTCAAGAAGGCAGCCAGAGGCCATTTCAGGCAATTCAAATAATTTACGTCGGCGTGGTTTGCGAATGTGTTCATCGCCACTTTCGTCGTCTTCACCCTCACTTTCTTCTTCCGGTTCGGCTGGAGATAGTCGGTTGAGAGCATGACTCCATAATTCACGCCACAGTTGGTAACACTGAGGAGCTGACTTGACTAGGAATACAACCAGACGGCAAAACTGAAAAGGTAGCAGATCCTGGTAGCTGAAAAAGAAACATTTTGTTGCCACAATTACTGGTTAATTAAATTTTAACAAATTCTGCTAAAATGACATCCAACGCAATGACTTAAGGAAATTATAATGACGTGGCTATTGGCCAAGTGCCGAATTATGTCCATCTGTCAGGGGCACATAACATGCTTTAAAATGTTTACATCTTTTTCCACATGGGAGCAATAGTACAAGATTCAATTTTGTGTTTGAATCTTGTACTACAGCTCCCATGTGACCTTTATATCGTTAACTGCATGATGTGGATTCCATCCGAACTCTCTGAAAATTTAAAGTGAACTAGTGAAAGTACGGTGTAGTACTTTAAGTGTTATTTTACATCGAACTTGCTCCAAATTTACACTGTCAACGCTGTTTGTCTATTTTCCGATGTTTACATCTATTTTTAACTTTGGTATACCTTTCTAAAATTTAAGAATTTACACCTTGAAAAAGCCTGCCACGTTCTTTAAGTACTTGATCCAATTTTCAACAAACGATAGCAATAAAAAATCAGCAGTTATGAGTTGGCATTGTAACTGATGACAAAAATTTCATAAAGAAATACATAGACTGCTTATGCAAAAAATTGCAACATTATTCTTTTCATAGACGTAAGACGAAGCTCTCTGATGGGTGGTTCCGATAGGCGGGTTGTTATTGTTAGTTTCGTGTGGTTTTGTTGTTATTGTCAGTTAGGTTAGGTTAGGTAAGTCTGGGATTTTGCATTTCATACTGAGGTAGTTAACTGGTTGGGGTTTGGCATTTCATATTGGGGCAGATAATTGGTTAGGTTATGTTAATGATGGGAAACATGAGAAGAAAACGGGCTCTCCTCCAATTTTTTTTTTTAATGGACTAAGAATTACCTGCCGAGTAATGTTTTCCTTTCATTTTGGGGGCAAACGCACCGTTTGGCCGTGGTGAAGGTCCAAAGTTAGCATCGCGCCAGAAAGCATGAAAATGGGCGAAAGTACGGCAAGTGAAATGCCAAACCCCAACCAGTTCATTACCTCAAGTGAAATGCCGAAGCCGGTTCCTAACTTAACCGACAATAACAACAAAACCACACAAAACTGACAATAACAACCCACCTATCTGAACTGTTTACGGGAAAAAAATATCAGCTGAGAAGATGGGAAGAAAACGGCCTTGCGTCTGTCAGTGCAAAGAGTGCGGCTTTCAATAATTTCTGACGGCCAAACGAAGCCTTTGCCCCAACAATTTTAAGCGAAAATGTTTTGTTCAGTTGATCATTTTACGTCATTCTAGCCCAACGAGAGATCAATCAGCGAGGAGCCCTTATTCTTCCCATAAGCCGCATAAAGTAAACTTGTTCCCTCTATTGTTTGTTTTACTATCGAAAGTGATCGTGGAATGAATTTATAATTCTGCCTTTATTCCGTTAGCTACGCACCTAGTATGCATTATCCGTTGTCACACACGTTTGTCCAATTGATTATACTACAACAAACTGTTACACTAAATAATCGATTATATCAAAACCTGAAATAAACTGGGCCAGTTCCGGTTCAACTTTTTTTCATACAGAAACATAATTGGCAAAATTTTTTAGTCAAGGACCTACAACCCTTCGTATGCAAACGATTTAACCAAAAACATTTCAGTAACAACGCCTACAATTTGCTGGCACGTCTTCTAATCGAAATCTTGAAAAATCGACGAATATTTCAGTCACTTCCGGCCATACGCTAAAGGTGATAGGCATGACCCGTTCAAATAAACGACTGGAGTGGGACGAAACATCATTTAACAATAGCTCACGACACAAACCCCTTTTTCTCCCCGACTGTATTTCAATAACTGCTTATGCATTACATGCATAAGCAATTAAAAACCGTTCGAAAACCTATGCCTAGGCCAACAACAGTAACTTGTTACATAGGTGGTTAACGAGCGTGATGTCGACTTTGACAAGACTGGATAATTTAGCTTTTAACAAAATACTGTAGTGCGTGAAAGCTGAGTAAGCGTAGATCTATCCTTAACAAGTTTTCCTACAAGTACCACTGTTTTAGCAGTATTTTATAAGTAGTAATAGTTACGAGGGCGTAGGTTGTATAGGTTGTTACCCACTTTCTGAGTACTAAGAAAGCCCCACAGGGGCTGAGCCATTATTGAGCTTAGTACAAGGAAAGAGGGTAATAACCAGGGCGTAACAATTAAAAAGCACATTCACTGTTATTGTTATTGCAGCATCACCCTTTGCTGAAGGGGAAAATCGGCACTAGGATTCGTTTTTTTTGTGCAAACATTGTTGCACGCACAGTCGCACTATAACGCTTCCCGAGCAATAAAAAAAACATCAGCATGATTCGTTATTTGTTGTACTCGTGCTGGCTCCTTGTCGATCTCAGACCTTGAGAACTGGGATATAAATTTCAGTACTCCAGGCCTGGGATGACGGTATCAAGCTTTTTGCAATGTTAAAAGCATTGTTATGAAGTACTGTACCGAGATCGCCAAAACTGGGTGATAAATTGAGGGCTTAGTGCTCTCAACCTGGAAGTACACTGAACTGCATTTGTTTTTATTTGGCTCAGTCCACAACGAGTGGGATTTTACCGGGATGCAGTCAACAGATAACATTAAGACCCTGCATTCCGCACACAATTGAATGCGAAAAACGACGAAACCTGTTTCACCGCAAGTTGGTTAAAAATTTGTGGTACAGCAGCAGTAGCACTCAAAGCAATAGAACGTGTTGAACCGAAGCTGCACGCTTTAAGAAATTACTGATTTGATTTTGAACAGGTTCCTTCTCACAACAGGATACAAATACTTCGTATTCGCAAATTTTCGACATTCCTTAAAAAGTTTTGGAATATGCTTCGACTGTCTAAAATCTTTGAGTTTCCCCAAACCTGGCGAAAATAGCTTAGGGAATCTCTTGAACACCTCCTCGTCCGAGACAAAATAAACATATTCTATTATTTCTTCTAATATGTCTACCTCATGAACAGGTTCAGCATAGAATTGATTTAGGTCCAATTCAAGACTCCACATCCAGCTCCGCCCAAATAATGGTGAAAAACTATCAGGGCTAACAATTGCTGATAATACCTCAGTTTTGTCGTTTAGTTGCACGTTGAGCCTCACAATACCCAAAGGCTTGTAAACTACTCCACCAGCAGCCCTCAACGTAATTCTAGTTGGGTTTAACTTGACATTACTGAAATATTTATTGTACCAGCTAACTGGAATAAGAGTTGAATCTGCACCCGAATCAACTAGTAATGGAAGTTCATGGCCATTTAACTGAACACGAATCATCCATTGTTTGCTTCGCCTATCCGTAGCAAGAAAATAAATTTCGTCCGAATCAGGGCTTGCTTCATCCGAAATACGACAATTTTAACTTGATTAAAATTAGTTTTTACTATCCTAAAATACTTACCTCTAGTATGTGCTAAAATCGTTTTCGATTTGCTTTTCTACCCGATTTTTTAAACCCCTTAAAAGTTTAAAACACCTGCAACACTTGCAATGCAATGAGGTTAGCCTATCTGCCACTTGGTGCGCAACAATCGTTGCCTCCAACAAGCCAGCGCCAGCCCAACAATGACACTTCGTTTTCCGGAACCCACAACTCAACTTTTCCAGGGTTCGGCGAAGCGGGGAGGCTGGGCGGGTCCTACTAGAGGTAAGTATTTTAGGATAGTAAATACTAATTTTAATCAAGCTAAAATTGTC
>JAHWFP010160755.1:7715-29179 GCA_023313725.1 Lithobius niger | reverse complement strand
CCCCCCCCCCCCCCCGTTTATGCAAAATCAACCTTTGGGGCCGATAATTAGGTTTAATTCAATTATTTTTATCTATACTATAGACATATGTTTGTTTGGAATATAATTATAGGACCAGAGGGTTAACTGTATAAGCCCATGGGCGTTTAATCCACGATTTACGGTAACACCATAGAAGTTAGCTTGTGACCTAACATATTGTACGGTATAAGTGTTAATGGAAGATGTTTTGTTAGGCATCATGCATCTACGACATCCTAATAATGCTGACATCTCATGACTAGTAAACTAGACTATCTTATTTGCTTGTATTTATTTATAATGTTAGCCGTTCAAATCTGACAGCCTAGGCATCTGAGCTGCAAAGCAGTTTGTGAATATATTGTCTCAATCACAAGTCCTTATAATTTGACTGTAGACCAATCAGGTCTTCATCGTGTTAAAGTTAAGTTTAAAGTGAATATTGAATCTTGTTAGTTAGCCACCCCAGCGTAACGCAGCATCTACAATCGTTATGAAAAAGATCACATAGTACGGTTAAAATGTTAACAATATCTGCATCGGGCCTCAATATTATACTGTCCACGACTTACTGAAATATTTCTAATTTTATTATTATTGTTGTTATTTTTTCTTTTTTTTTAATGGTGATGTGTTGTAATATCACGTTTGCAACATGTATGCAAGCATAAGCCAACTCAACCGTTGGTGGTGCCCTGGCACACATATAAGTTACCATCTAGACCGAATGTTTGGACCCAATACCCTTATTAAATCACTAAGTTTTTGAGACAACCTCCTCCATCTGGTGTGTGTAGGAAGTAACTTGCTTTATTTCCAAATATTTCCTTCATGAGCATCCTACCAAATTTCATACTTGAAAACTCTAAAAAATTAAAGCATTTTATGACCCCAACAACACCTTACTGTAATATGCTGAACAGTATTAAAATTAAAATATTAAAACTGATGCGAATATTATAAGATGTATCTTAAAAAAATGCTCATGTAAGAAGAAATTTTCTATTTTAATTTTTTTTTCAGTAACATGAAAGACCCACCACCTCGTGACTGTTTTTTCATTGTTAGCACGGCAGTCACCTATGATTGAAGACTATGATGCATATTGACAATAACAACTACCTGCATATTAAACCATACTAACAGTATGGCCACTCTGTTGTACCTAAAACAATACATACCTTATCATTAGTTAAAATGATATCGATTGATATTATTTAGAAATGCAATTAACATTACAAAAATGGTACGGCGACGTTGTTTTCCTGATGGATAAATGGACATTTTGACTGTATCAACTAGAAGACCAAAACAGAAAGAATTGTACTGATTTAGGTTTAGACCAACATAAAACTGAGCCTTCGAAAGTGAACGAAAATGTATTACTAGATTTATTATTTAAATCCTTCAACCAAGATCGTGTGGAACACAACAAGAAAAATCAACCAAGATCGTGTGAAACTTTCGTCAAAACTGGTAATAAAAACTAACAACACCCATTTTGACCGTATCCTACAAATTTCCTAAGATTTTTACTTAAAGAAAATAGACAGACATTTCAACCAAAATAATGTGAAACAGAATAACTTTGACAGGAAAATAAGATTCATGGAAAACAGATTAAATATGTGGATTTAGGCCTACCGGGGATACCACGTTAAAAAAAACGCATCCATGCTCATAGATGTACCGTGAATGTGGAAATGAGTAAATAAATTACTATAAAAATAAATGTGAACATTTGTTTTACAAATTTTAATAAAATATTCACATGTGTTTACAGATTGTAATTAATAATTGAACAGAAGTTTGGTATATGTATTTGTAATAATGATTAAAAAATATCATAATAAAATAAAAATAACTAAAACAAAATATTATCGGTTTCCTTATATTTCGCTAGTTGTTTGATGTAACAAGCTGACAACAAATATATGTTATAGAATGAAGTGCAGTGGGTTGAGACAAGTTTGTTGACGTGGCGTATTATTAGAACTTTACAAATAACTTGGTGTGAGCTTAATACACTTAAATAGAAAAGTGATGTCATATCAACTGGAGTGTGAGTTTTTCTTTCAGTTGTTTTGTGGCCCTTTCCGAGTTGTTAAATCAACCTGAAATACAATAAAATGAAAAATTATTAGGGAAGTGAACATAAGAACAGTTGAATGCTATGAAACTTGAAAAAAAGGGGTTTCCGGGTTGATTCAGTACACATACCCTCTCATAGGCAAACAAACAAAAACATAGAAATTATATGTAATTTGTGTATATGTTTTTGTTTGTTTAATGTAATGACCTTCATGACAACATAGTGTCTTATTATTGTGGACTACTTTAAGAATTTTACCGTTCCCACGTGAAGATGGACCCCCACAGTTCAGATTGCTTAATACTGGACACTAGCGGAGTCGCTCGCTTCACTCGCTCATTCCACGTCGTCTCACTACGCTTGAGGAGCTTTCATGCTGTAACTCTTGTGCTGCTGACAGACATTCCACGTATACAACGATCGAGCAAGTGGTCATAGTGCAGTACACATTTCTTGTAAGGCTTCACTGCATAAACAAATGATACCATAAATCATTCCCACCGTTTGGCCATCCGAGAGCTATACATGCGCATCGATCCATGCTTCCAGTAATTTCTTTGATTCCAAGAGCATCTAAAAAAAAGGGGTGATTATTTCGACGCAAACTAATTGTAACTATTGCTCACAGTTCGTCCATCACATTCCTAAGCGCGCCTGAATTTCATCTATATCATTCAAACAACGATTTGTTTGTTTGCACATTTGCACATCTTCTCCTCCAGAAGTAATCCTATATGAAGGTGAGTGATGAAAGATTGAGAGAGAGCAAAGTGAGACACACGTTGAAAAAGTTTACATTACGTGGAAATCGCTCGCTCTGCATGCTCAATACACCCACCACCATGCTTCAGAAACACGAATGTTTGGCACCCTTTTAAAACCAGGTTTCCATGCATCAAGTCAGTTGATACAAAACCAATTTTAACATCTGTTTGTGTTACGCTGCAAAATACGTCTTCCGTTTAGGTTATATTTTGCGTGCATCCTTCTCCAGATCATCTCAGAGCATAACTAATAGCTTCAAGACGATCCATGCTTCATGTAAGGCTTCACTGCATAAACAAATGATACCCATAAATCATTCCAACATTTGCATCTTTCGAAGCAAAAAGATCAAGCAATTTATCAGAAAAGCGCTGGTTCTGATGACAAACGCTGATTTTCGTTCGCTTCGCTCACTCAATCAGCGCAAACATTTCCTCAGGAACGTGACTGAATTAATGTAACCACCAAGATCCACACATCACTTGTAATTTGTGTTAGTATACACTTTATATGGGTTTTCTTGTTTTACTTATTGTAAGACTATTGTTCTTTACGTCCTGCTCAGTACAGATTTTTCCATGGGCGTAATATCACTTCACTTTCTGATGATCCCTCACTTGGAGAAACAGCTGCAGGACGTCAGATGTAATCTCCTACCAAGGTGAGAGATGAAAGAGTGATAGAGCAATGCGAGGCACATATTGAAAAGGTTTACTTTACGTGGAAATCGCTCGCTTTGCTCGCTCAATCCACACACCTCCGTGCTTCAGAAACACGAATGTTGGACACCGTTTTAAAACCAGATCTATTGTTTTGATTTTTCCCTGCATGAAGTCAGTTAGTATAAAACAAATTTTAAGATGTATATGTGGTGTGTTGCAAAATACATCGCCCGAGCATCCTTTTCCAGATCATCTCTCTTTACTCGTGGAGGTTTTCACGAACAAACTATGATGTCATGAAGAAACATGAAGAGGGTTAAAAAACTTTGACGTTATTTTTCAAGGTCTTTCACGTTTTTGAGGGTGATAATATCAAGTTACAGCGATGAAAATAGGCCTATACTGTGCGCAATTTAATTATCTTTCGTTTGGTCCTACTCCCATCTTTGTAGGTGCTTTGGTTGCGGAAGAGTAGAGGTACAAACACACAAATACACAAACACACAAACACACACGCACATCATACGTCCTTAATGATGCAGATCCTTATTTTAACCACTGCAACTACCTTGAATAGTTTTTTTTTTATTTTATCTTTGCTTGTTACTTAAACGTATAAAAAAGTTTCTCATTAGAAGCAGATAAACTCTTATTTCCTGTTTTGTTTTACAAATTAACGTGGTTGTTCTGAACTGTGAGGGCCCGTGGGGGTCCAAAACGGTGTTAATTTTGCTAACAGGTGAGAAGTCGATTTTATATAACTTTTTTTTTTCAAAAACAAAATCGGCTCCGTGCTACAGCTTTCGGTGTTTATAAACACATTGGATCCGTTAAGATCTGTAACATGCTACAAACGATACCAGCACGTAACATTGAATTGGTCTGCACCTGCCACAAACGATACGAGCACGTAACATTGAATTGGCCTGCACCTCCGTTCATACACTAAGATCCCTTACATAAAACACGGTGCATTGCAATGCCCCAATATACATGTTATTAGCTCTCGCCCACAAAGAAAGATTGCTTCGACGTTGTTTTGGATCATCAGTAATTTGCGAGTGTGAGCTACACTTACTAGGGCAAGGGCGACGGTGTCAGCAAGCCGTCTGGGGTTACACTCATCTGAATGGCAGTCTAAGCCTTTTTTTATTAATTAATATTAAATGATTTTTTTTAGATATCAAATGATTGTTTACCTATTGATATTAATCAGTCAAAATAAGCCTAGGCACGGGTATTGGATGAGTGTAGCCTCTAATAAACGGCCGTTTCTGTTATTTGGAAACCTGTACTCTTTTTGTGCTCAGAAATAAATCATGTTTGGCTAAGATATTGAGACCTACCCATACATGAAACGCTGCGAAATTCCACCATCTTTCACTTCGAACCTGCGCTCGCGGGGGAGAGATGGCTACTGATAACATGTTCTGTTTTAACGACATGATTCTAGTGTGTGGTTACAAGAAAAACATTTAATTATTTTAATACAAACAAACAAGCTACAATATTAAAAAATACGTGATACTTTCTACTGTTTTGGAAGTACTCTGTAATTTTTAGTTATGGGGATTTCCGAAGCCAGAAATGACGACAGAATATGAAAAAAAACTACATATTAAAAAAACTACGTGATACTTTCTAGTGTATTGGAAGTACGCTGTGATGTTTACTTATTTTCATATTCTGTCATCATATCTGGCTTCAGAGCTCTCCATAAATAAAACTTCTTGAGCTCGACCCGAGACTTTGCTTCTGCTTCGGGAGATTAGAGCGGTTCCGCAAACCCCTTAACGGTTGGAGGCACCATCACTTGAATTTTCTCACATTTTCAATTCCCTCCCCCCCCCCAGTTATTTCGATAAATGGCACAGGCACCCTTCCTACCCAGTCCGACTCTGCCCCCAGCTACTCATCTTCCACCGTAAAACGTTTATTCGTCTTGTCGCCAATGCGTTAGTGAGCACGGAGTGCCATCACTGAGCGGAAATGTGTACTAATATGCGTATGAAGCAGCTGACAATTTCCGGATGAATCGGCAACTTACTTGGATGTTGAACCTAGTGACGAAAGCATTCGCATTGACCGTGTGTCAACCAAACAACTGGTGCACATTATTTCAGTTCATTTCAGCACTGTCATTTCAGATCGGTAAATTGGTTCAATCCGACAACAGGACAACTCAACGCTAATCTCGGCCTACGACGATGCTTCTGATGTCACAGCGATTGACAGCCTCTGTGAGCGCTCAAGGACACTACCGTAACTCGGTGCGACAATGTCGCAGTAAATTAAAGATTTATTAATAATTTAAAATCCAGGTGGGATATCATGAGGCACGTTAGATTGGGGAAGAATCACTCTAAACGACCTTATATGTAAATACAGGTAACATGCATCGTAACGATATGAATTTTGTTACTATCGTTCTGTCACTTCCAACACCCAAGCAACTCGGGGTCAAAATGAGGCGGGGGAGTCAAAAAGTAGCAAGGGGGTGGGGCGTCAAAAATGAAGATTACTCGCCTATTATAACTTCTATTTAAGAGAAATAAGACTCGAAAGATTGGAAACATCACCAGTATACGAATTACGTATAAAATCTTTGATTATTGGTACTTAAAATACGATAATTTTACACTAGCGGTACTGGCTTTCTAGTATGACCCGCTAATCACCTAAGGTAAGCATGCAGCCAATCAGATTGTACCAGTGCATGAAGACACGCATTTCGATTTTGCGGTAGGAAGTGGATTGGTGGAGCGTAATATGACCTGGCTGAGAAGGTTGCAGATCACGTGTGAGTGTAACACCTGTCGGAGGCATGTGTGGGTAAATGTTCCCATTCACATACACAATAATTGGCCATCCTCCCTTCGCGAACACGCACAGTTGAGACATTTGCGCAGAAAAATAAATCCCGCGTGCCATTAAGTGCTTATTCTGATAAATTGGACTTAAGCCTACATTGGTGTCACCACAAATGAATTATACTGACACAAAGCGGGTATCGTTTTTTAGCTACCAGGTGCCAATAGAAAACATTCACACGCAGAATAGGGCAGCGGCAAGCGACATCATATTGGCTACAAGACATATAGCCACAAGGGGCACTAGATTGAAATGGAGGGTTAAAAATTACACTTCTTGTCAAGGGAGTGCTTTGAGAGCGGATTTCTTAGGCTTAAAAAAACCGTTGTTTTTTCCAATCTCTTATGCTGCGAGGTTGTAATCGGAAAATAAAGGTTCCACTCGCTGAAAAATGTCAGCAACTGCCAACAAATCGACAAAAATCGCGCGTTATAGGCCTACGAAATCTACTCTTTATAACATTGTCTTCAGTAAGACACTCTTCTTTTCGTCCTTCAGTGCCCCTCGCAGCTAACCCAGTTACTGGCTCCACCATAAAGTTATATACAATAATGTTACGTCATGTTACTGCCCTATAGTAAACAGTAATGGGTTTCACAATCGCAATAGGGCAGCGGCAAGAGACATCATATTGGCTACAAGAGAAATAGTTGCAAGGGGCACTCGATTGAAACGGAGGGTTAAACAATGGCACTTCTAGTCAAGCGAGTGCTTTGAGAGCGGATTTCTTAGGCTTCAAAAAACCGTTGTTTTCTCCAATCCCTTATGCTGAGAGGTTGTAATTGGAAAATAATGATTCCATTTGCTTAAAAATGTCAGCAACTGCCAACAATTCGACAAAAATCTCGTGTTATAGGCCTAAGAAATCCACTCTTAACAGTAAGAATGCCTTCTTTTAGCCTTCCACTGCCCCTTACAGCTAACCCAGTTACTGACTCCAGCATAGAGTATATACAATCATAATACGTCATATCACTGTCCTATTAATATTGTAAAGGTTTAATCATGGAAAGTAGCGCTAACGTGGCTCGGTGATAAAGCGTCGGACTGTCGTCCCGGGGGTCCATGTTCGAATCTGGATATAGGAATTGTTTTTTAATTCTGACTAATATTCAACCAAAATATTATTTATAATATTATTACTGCATATAGATGGTGCCATGGCATTTTCGTATGATAGTGCCACTTTGAATAGGAATTTTTATGAGATAGATGGATAAAATTTATATTCCCATCTCCGAAAAAAGAGGAATAAATTGCAATCTGGAAATAATCGAAATTAAAATTTTAACGAACTCCAGTTCACGTCAATAAAGTGGACCAAATGGAGTGGTAATATTTTTCAGTTACATACAATGGGCATGTATGAGAGAGCCGTGCTGTCCCTGGTAATACAGAGCAGTGGCAAGCGACGTCATATTGGCTACAAGAGCGATAGCTGCTAGGGACACTATATTGAAATGGAAGTTTAAACAACGGAAATTCTAGTCAAGGCAGTGCTTTGAGAGCAGCTTTCTTAGGCTTAAAAAAAACGTTGTTTTCTCCAATCCCTTATGCTGCGAGGTTGTAAAATAAAGATTTCGCTTGCTGAAAAATGTCAGCAACTACCAACAAATTGACAAAAATCGCGCGTTATCGGCCTAAGAAATCCACTTTTAACAGCATTTGTCTTCAGTAAGATGCCCTTCTTTTCGCCCTCCAGTGCCCCATGCAGCTAACCCAGTTATTGGCTCCCCATAGAGTTGTATACAATAATACTACGTTATGTCACTGCCCTATAGAGCAGCGTCAAGTGACGTCGTATTGGCTGCAAGAGAGATACGTGTAAGGGGCACTAGATTGAAATGGTGGGTTAAACAACGGCACTTTTAGTCAAGGCAGTGCTTTGAGAGCGGTTTTCGTAGGCTTAAAAAACCGTTGTTTTCTCCAATCCCTTATGCCACGAGGTTGTAATCGGAAAATAAAGATTCCATTTGCTTAAAAATGTCAGCAACTGCCAACAAATCGACAAAAATAGCCCGTTCTATGCCTAAGAAATACACTCTAATAGCATTGGCTTTATTGGCTCCACCTTAGACTTATATACAATAATACTGTGTCGTGTCACTACCCTATTAGGGATAAGAACCGCAAATTGTTGCTGGCCTGCAAGTAATGTCATGATTAAAAACTGACATCATGATTCGCAAGTGACGCCATGATTAGCAAGTGATGTCACGATTTCATTATTCGCAAAAGACGTAATGGTTTGCGGGTGATTCAGGAAGGTAATGTCTGACTCAAGTGATGTTATGATTTGAGAGTGACGTCACTATTAGCGTCATGATGTCGAGTGAGTACAAAAAATTAACTTTCAAAGTTCAACCTTATAATACTCACTTTACATTCGTTTTCTTTCAAAACAAAAATGTTTATTATGATACAGTGCCCTGAATTTCTTGCTGCAACATACTGAATATAATGGTATCATATAATACACAGAGAAATATGTCATAGTCACGATTAACATCACCTAGTGCACCGTGACGGTCTTTGATATAACGTATCATGCATTGACCAATTATGTGCATTTATGAACATTTATGTCAGGGACGACGCTAGAATCACTTTACTGGGGAGGCAGCATTGAAGCAGCAATTTTAGCCCGGGCGGGGGGCGGGGGGCCGAAAAATGCTACTTTCAGTTACATAAGTTTCTACACCTTTTTTTAAAAATATTTTTTAATGCAGCTGAAAAAAAATTTATTTCAAAACTATCACAGTAACAACTAGGGTCTACTGATGGCGGGAGGGGCTGCCAAATTTTATATGGGCACTAGGGGAGGGGGGCTGCCAAATTTTATATGGGTGCTAGGGAAGGCTGCAAAATTTTATATGGGCCCCGGGGGGCTGCTAAAATGTATGTGGGTGCCAAGGGGCTGCCAAAATTTATCTGGGGGCTAGGGGGGCTGCCAAAATGTAGGGGTTTCCTCCTTAGTGTCGTCCCTGATTTATGTACACTTATGTGCATTTATGTGCACTTATTATATATATTATGGGCACTTATGTGCAGTGTGACGCTCAGTATTATATATAGTATGTGCACTTAGGTGCATTGTGACGCTCAGTACTATATATATTATGTGCACTTAGTTGCACTGTGATACTCAGTATTATGTATATTATGTGCACTTAGGTGCACTGTTACGCTCGGTATTATGTGTATTAGGTGCAAAATGACTGAGTTGCAAATTTTCACTATATTCACATATCCACTCATATTGAAATACCATTACCACAACTAATTGGTGTGGTTTTGCCTTTTGTTACCAGGAATACGCCGAATGCTGCATCTGGAGTAGTGAGGGCTACATTGGCAGATGCAACAAGAAGAGCAAGAAGTTGTATTTTTTCATGGAATTATTCTGGGAGACCGCAGATTTCATCATAAGGAGGACCAACCAATTCATGGAAGACAGGGCCAGCAATGCCAAACACAGCAAACGGAACGTCATGTCAGCCAACACACCAGGACCGAAAGACAATGCAGGGACTTCGACTCACAGGGAGCCATCGGCCGTGGAGGACAATATCGCCGTGGCCAACACAATAGTCGAGTCATTGGTTCTGCCACCACTACCACGACGTCCATCACCACCCCACATCACTTACTCCCAGTTTTTGCCACTCACTGGAATTCCAAGTGAACCACAGCTGGGAATACCACAACCAGACGTCCACATGGAAGAAGCAGCTGGGTCAAGCCAAGCACAGCCGCCAATTCCAGAAGCAGATGTGGCCGGGGAGGAGGACGAATCAGAGTACCCATATTACTGCGAGGAAAATGAGGACTACTACGAAGGCAGCAGCCAAGAATCAGTCAACGATGAGGATGAGTTAGATGATGAACTAAAAGAAACCGAGTCAGAGGATGATGCTGACGCCTACCTTATGATGTCCAGCAGTGAGGAGGAAGAAGCAGGGCCATACAGTCCACCACGACCGCTAAGGCCAGACAGCCCACCACAACCTCCAACCTTAACAGAAACCTTGCCGCTACTCCCATGCCAATGCCACGTTCTCCGACACTGCAATCATCAGAAGCGAAGTCGCCCACATATGAGCCCGGTTGGTCGGTCCTACTGCGCCGTGCCACACCAAAAGAGGAGGTCTTGTCGAACAGAGAACTACGGTCCAGCCAAAATCGCAAGCCAAAAGACAAAGTCGCAACATCGCAGCCGCGGCCATTTTTGAGACGAACCAAAAGAGGACTCTTTCTCATCCCTCGCGGTCTTTCAGGTTGATTCGATAGTCATTGTAAAGAATCCGAGGAGGTAATCTGCATCTTTTTGTCGGAGGAGGAGGAACGAAGAGCCACCACAATGTCAGCCAACGTAGTCGAGCCACCACCCCCACAATCACCACCACCGTCACTAGAACCGAGTAAACTAGAAGCCATGAAACAGCGTCGGCGAGTCGTACTATATGACAAGATCTACAGAAGTAATATGTTCCCCGAGCCACCCCGTGCCAATAAAGGAAACGATTATTGCCTCCTCGAAGTGGCTACCTCCAGAAGATGCGCCTTGCCAGGATAACCCAATATGTCAATCACCGTTCAGCCAACAACAGTCTCAGCCAAGCAATCCACCAGTACAACCCCCAGAAGACCCGAGCACAGAATCCCTAGAAAATCCGAGCACAGACAGTTGGTGCTAGAGCAGATGTGAGCAGAGGTGGACAAGACACTCAGGAGCCAATCAGAGTCCTTATCTTCAACGTTGCTGATCCAGCTGGAACAAATCCAAAGGGAAGAAGCAGGGTCTAACTCTAACCAAGAGCCAGCTGCCAAGGAGACACCATCAACGGTCGTCTCGTCGCAAGTCCCTCAGCCAGGGGAACAAGTAGAGGACAATTCCAACTCCAACTCCAGCCAAGACCCAGCAGTAACGACAACCACGCAAGCCTGCCAAACATCGCCGAAACGGAATAAACCACATCCCACTCCCATGTGGGTACCATTGACGAAAGACGAGTTTCTGGCTTTCATCGGAATACTGGTAATCATGGGTAACAATGACTTGCCGGAGATGGTGCAGTATTGGTCCACGTCCCCAGACCTGGGAAACCACTCCATCAGATCGACCTTGACTAGAACGAGGTTCAATCAAATTTCGAACAACTTTCGGCTGTCCGAAGAACTGTCTTTCACCGGTACCAATCCCAAGACTGCATCACCCACGACCAGGCAAGCCATGGAAGAGCAGAAGGCCAAGGAGGACACGGACGCAATAATGAAGGTGCGACTGATGATGTAGGCCATAAACCAGGCATTCCGCAAGTGCAGGAACCCCGGAGCAGTTCTCTGCATAGACCAGTCCATGACTGCATACACTGGAAGATCTCAGATCAAGGTATACCAGCCCAAGAAGCCCATCAAGGTCGGCTTTGAACACTTCACTCTCTGCAACCCGTTTGACGGTTACATACTCAACGACGAGGCACACATTGGAAAAAAGTGCCACATGGCCATTGACCCCGCCCAAAACCCCACTAAGGAACTCGAGAGCAACAAGATGGCTTACACAACGATCTACACCGCGTGCCACTACCTCAACCATGAGACGGAACGGCATGGAACGGAACTGCACGAGACCATCTGGTGGTGCTTTACTTGTCGCACGAAAGTGTGCACAGACGAAAGCTCGAGAAGAAGGCACGGTGGATGAATTTGTTGGCAGCTGCATCAAGATCGCATTGATCTCGATTTTTAAGCTGAATTTTCATTGAACTTGTATAGCTTTGTACAGCCAATGCCGAATAAACCTTGTAACCTTTGACCAGATTTATGTTTACCCTTTACCTAACTGTGACGTTGACTTTTCAGGAAAAGACTAAAACCTCAAACCTCACTGTCACTGGACCCGGTATTCGTAGTGGCTTCAGGTACTCTACCCGAGTCTGAAACCGCTACGAATGCAAGGTCTCAGGTGACGGCGGGGTGTGGGATTTTCTTTGGGTGGGACTTATGCAAATTCTCCGGCTATTGCGATGTTAACCATCATCATAGGGGCTAATGAAACAAAGGTCAGAAAAAAGGCCAAACCCTGCCTCATTGCGGGGTTTGGCACCACTTGGTTATCTGGACTTAGCCAAATTTTCCAGGTATTGCGATGTTAACCGTCACCATAGAGGGCAATGAAAAAAAAGGTCAGTAAAAAGCCAAACCCTGCCCCATTGCGGGGTCTGGCACTACCTGGACTTAGCCAAAATTCTCCGGGTATTACGATGTTTACCGTTACCATTTTAAGGGTAAAAAAAAAAGCCAAACTCCACCATTGCGGAGCTTGGCTAGTATGCGGGTCTCTTTTGATTTAGGGATGGTAGAGACCAAGTCCATCCCTCAGTACAAAGTCCCATTTTTTGGACTTAGCCTCATGTTTAAGTCACCAAGTCATCATCCAGTAAGGGTCATCCTCATGCTTGTCAGTAAGAAAGTAGTGGTCTCGGCCCGCCACCACACCCTAATGATCTACAGTCATCAATCGCCTAACCATCGAGACCAGAAGGAAAAACGGGCCTCGGGTGGATCACTACACTAGCCAACCATCCAACCATGACGCAACTCGTCAAAAAACATGACCGTCCCAATGTTCGACACCTAGCCACCTCATAAGACAGCTACTTAATGAATGTCTCGTCAAACACCCACTTTATTCTGGCACCGGCAACGCTCGAAACGACTACCCTTCAACAGTCTTTCAGCAGGAACAGTCCTTCAACAGGTTCCAACCAGTCTTTGCTGCACGTCCAATAGCTCAGCTCCAATTCAGAATGGCGTACCAATTGTCCCCGAAACGAAGCCACTAGGCCATCTGCTGCGACCAGTTCCAAGAAACCTCTCCGAGCTTAAAGGGCTCACCGCCACTATTGCCAATAGGTCCGGCAGCACCATTGAGATGTGCCACAGGACGAACCCACAGCTCATTGCCAAAGCGTTGCCACCAGTCCAAATGGCTCAAACAGCTTAGAACCTTCTACGCCCGAAGGCGAGGCCAGGCTGCTCGTCGCCAAGTCTTTGCTGCTAGTCCAACGGCTCAACCAGTTTAGAATAGGGATCTGCCGGCACGAAGGCAAGGGGGTTCCGTCGTTCACCACCAAAGCATCGCCACTAGTCCAACTGCTCTGACCAGCTCAGATACAGCACACCCTCAAGGGGAACGAGTGCTTACCACCAAGTCTTTGCTACTCGGTCCAATGGCTCAACCCAGTTTAGAAAGGCATCCCAATCTTCACCAAGCAAAGCCACTAGTCCAAACAACTACAACCTAGTTTAGAACATCGAACCCAACACCGAGGACTTACACAGCTCATCACCAGTCTCTCAATTCGGTCCAGGTTAACTTACATGTGGCGTCCGCTAGCAAGACCCACAACCAAAGCCAACAGCCAACTCGGTCTTACAGCCGGTTTCGAAAGACGTGCCGATCTCCACCAAAACCACTAGTCCAAACAGCTCAACAAGCTTAGAATAAAACGTCGAACCTAAAGGCAAGGGATCCATCCTCACAATACTGGGTGATCGTCGATAGGACAGCTTACGTTTGCACCAGTCTTGCAACTCAGTCCGAAGGTCGACTCCAGTTTAGAACGGGGTTCTGCCGGCACGAAGGCAAGGGGATCTGTCGCTCACCACCAAAGCATTGCCACCAGTCAAAACAGCTCGACCATCCTAGAACATCGGGACCACATAGCTCATCAGCTAAGTCTTTTGCCACCGGTCCAATGGCTCCACTCCAGATCAGGATGGCAGATTCAAGCCCGAAGATGAGGACCCACCAATTCATCACCAAAGTTTTGCTACTAGTCTAACGGCTGCACCCAGCTTTGAGCAAAGGACCCACACGCCGTCCTCATCAACAAGCCAACCAATGCCGAGTTATGCCGTGCTCTCATCCCTCCCGGGCGGGATGGTGATGCGCCGTCCAGGTTTAGTCACGAGAACTAATCCTTACGGCTCGTACGACATTGCCACTTGGCCGATATCGTCACCGATGCACAGTAGAAGACCAACACCATCAAATAACAACTCCACATCCAAATCACAGAGACACCGAAGGGAATTGGAAATTTTTTTCTCGCAACAAATCCGGTATTCTACCTGTGAGCTACCCGCCGTATAGCCAGTGCGCCCGAGAGTAGATGTAAATTATTACGATGATGGACTGTAGTGTTTGCGTAGTGCAATGATGCACACAACTACAGGTAGTGGGTTCTAATGGGCAGCAGCCTGCCAAAGCAGGTGCATGCCTATTTATTATCTCTGTAGGGCAATGCATCATGGGTATGATGCATTGCTAATTAACAAGATTACACTCTGATTGGTTACAAGGCTTGGATACATTATAAAACTAGTTAGTGGTGCCTGTATCCAGACACCACATTCACCCCTGATAAATAGTGAGCCTATTACAACACTAGCTAATCTAATTCATTGCTAAATTTATTACTAATCTACTTAGAATAATAACTAATCTAATTTATTACTAAAGTCGACTCATAATCCACAAGCATGAAAGAATTACTACACTTATATCCCTAAATTAAACAAACTACTATTTCCCCCCACAATTAGAATTCAATTTGGAATTAATTGACCAAAAGGAAGAAATTTAACCTATTAAACCAACCTAGTTACTCACCCACGAACCATGCAAAAAAACTGCACAATTCAAATGTCACAAAATACCAAAAACTTCTTTTTTTCTTTTAACACGTGCAACAAAAAAAAAAAACACATGCAAAATCCTAAAAACCGTCCAGCCACCCCCAAAACCCACGACCCAACATGCTTTACAAAACAGGCTTCAGAGATTCAAACGGTCCAAGGGCACAACCTTGCGCCTAGATTTGCGCCCAGAAACGAGACCCGAAACCACAGGCTTCGACGGCGGCATGGCAACCACGCGCAGCGAAGGCCGCGAAACAGCACCTGACGGCGATGACGTCGTCGGCACTGGCAATGGGGGATCAACAATCGATGGAAGTTTTAACGGCGATTTAATTGGAGATCTTCGCGGAGGCGTCAACAGTGGTGGAAAATCTTCACTGGATTTAACAGGAGTCGATGCTTTATTAGATTTTACCGGAGAAACTAGCACTTTTGGTGGAGACAACTGTGGCATAACAAAACTTCTTCGGCGATTCGATTGCACGCCTTGAGACCATGCCCAGAGGCCACAGTTTTGCTTCCCGACGGCGCATTGAAGATGGGATTGTCTCTCCAAATTTGCATATCTGTGCCTTGATTGGACACAGGAATATCAATCGACGGATCCTCAGCAACACGCGTGCGCAGCTGGGAACCGGATTTCCTGAGAAGAATACCACTTTTCACCCTAATTTCATATTCATACGGGCTGAGGACTTTTGCAACTCAGCCCGGCAGCCAGTTTTTCAGCGCATTTGGTCTCCCATCCGCACAAAAAACTTTGTCATTCAACTGGTAGGTTAACTCGCCTACAGTAGCTGTTGATTTCAACTGTCGGTCTTGTCTTACAGCAGTTTTATCAGCAACGCTAGGTACCATAAGCGTTAAACGTGTACGCACGTGTCTTTTCAGGAAAGCTTTCGACGGTGTAACACCAGTAGTGCAATGCGGAATATTTCTAGCCTGTAGGAGGAAATTTAATAGTCAGTGCAATTTCTAGGCTTAAACCTTGAGTTAGGCTCGCTTTTAAACTGCGTTATAGTGAACGAACCAGGTTTTCTGCAGCCCCATTTCGGACTGGCAAATACGGGATAGATGTTACATGCCTAATTCCTCATTGTTTCAAATAATTTTTAAATTTAAAACTTTTAGCTGAGGCCCATTATCGCTAACGAAAACCTTGGGGTAACCATAGGTTGCAAATAAGTCACGCAAAATATGAATAACAGCACCACTCGTCGTTGTTTTCACGTCAAAAACAAATGGGAACTTAGAATGAGCATCTAATAACACCATGTACGTTTTTCCATGAAACGGCCCTGCAAAGTCAAGGTGGATTCTAGCCCACGGCAGTGCAGGTCGTTCCCAAACGTGTTTTTTAGACTTAACACCGACATCACGGTTCACCTGACCGGCCATGCATTTGTTGACCAAACTTTCCAAATCACTATCAAGTTTAGGCCACCATACACGGGAACGAGCAAGAGCTTTTATACGCACGACCCCACAATGGCCCAAATGAAGTTCCTCAAGCACTTGTTTGCGCAATATTGCAGGAATTACAAGGCGTACCCCCCAAAATATTCCGTTACTATCAAGAGATAACTCATGCCTACGAGAAAAATAAGGCTTTAAATCCTCACTTTCAACCCTATCCGGCCAACCATCTCTAGTATATCGATAAACTGTTGCCAACAGCTTATCTTTCATGGTATGATATTCTAGTTGGTCAGCTAAGATTGGAAGTGACTCAATATTCTCCAACCAGGAGCTTGCTTGGAAGGGGGTTCATATGGTGTAGGCATATGAGATAAAAAATCAGCTGTTAAATTATCCTTGCCGGGGATGTGCTGGAGCTCGAAGTCATAGCCAATTAAGTAAATTGCCCACTGCTGGATACGTGCGGCTGCCATGGCTGGTATTGACACCTTGCTCCCAAACACCCACTATAATGCGTTTTGATCAGTTTGCAATATAAACCTCCTCCAAACAAATACTGGTGGAAGCGTTTAACCCCAAAAACTATTGATAACGCTTATTTGTCGAATTGGGCATAACCAAGTTCTGCTTTTGACAGCGCCCTAGAGACGAAAGCAATAGGCCTATCTTCGCCATTTGGATAGGTATGAACTTTCTGCGCTCCGACCCCTAGGGGACTCGCGTCACAAATAAGCTTGATAGGCAATTGAGGGTCATAGTGCGCCAGCACTTTAGAATCTAGAAAAGCAGCCTTAGCCTTCTGGACAGCATCTGAGCATTCCTTACTCCATTTCCAGGCGTTCTTTGGAGAAAGCAACTTATTTAAAGGAGCCAGTATGGTTGCCAAATGTGGTACAAATTTACCATACTGGTTAATAAAGCCCCAAAAAAGACTTCAACTCTTGAATGTTAGTAGGCTCAGGTGCTAGCTTAATAGCGTCCAGAACGTTAGGCAGATTTGAAACCCCATTCTTATCTATTTTGAATCCCAGATATTTTATACTGTCTTTGCGGAGTTGGCATTTGTTTTTCTTTAATTTCAACCCATTTTCCTGCAAGGCTTCTAATACTTGGAATAAGGTCTTATCGTGGTCCTGATCCTTTCCAGCAGCTAGAATATCGTCAAAAAAAAGGGTCAGCCCTAGGTATATCTCTAAGGACATATTCCATACGCTTCTGGAAAATACCAGGAGCAGTAGCCAGCCCAAAAGGGAGTTTCTGAAACTGAAACAGGCCTTTACAAGTATTTATAGTTAATGGGGCCTTTGAATCCTCGTCAAGCTCAACTTGCAGAAAAGCATCCGAAAGGTCTATAATCGAAAAAGGTATCACACCCTGCTAATTTCGAAAATAAATCTTCAGCCCTTGGAACCGGGTGGTATTCTATATCCATTTGTGGATTTTCAGTGCCTGAGAAATCCCCCACGATCCGGACGTCTCCTGAAGGCTTGAAATCCAAAACCACGGGAGTCGCCCACGCACTGCAATCCACAGGCTTAAGAACACCCTCCTGAACAAGTCTGTCGATTTCCGCCTCGACCTTCGCCCTAACAGCTAGGGGTACAGGTCTGGCTTTGCAGTATTTTGGTACTGCTTCTTTTTTCAAAGTTATTTTGGCCTTAAAATCTTTGAGTTTCCCCAAACCTGGCGAAAATAGCTTAGGGAATCTCTTGAACACCTCCTGATCCGAGACAAAATAAACATCTTCTATTAATTCTTCCAAAATGTCTACCTCATGAACAGGTTCAGCATAGAATTAATTTAGGTCCAATTCAAGACTCCGCATCCAGATCCGCCCAAACAATGGTGAAAAACTATCAGGGCTTACAATTGCTGATAATACCTCAGTTTTGTCATTAAGTTTCACGCTGAGCCTCACAATACCCAAAGGCTTGTAAACTACTCCACCAGCAGCCCTCAACGTAATTCTAGTTGGGTTTAACTTGACATTACTGAAATATTTATTGTACCAGCTAACTGGAATAAGAGTTGAATCTGCACCAAAATCAACTAGTAATGGAAGTTCACGGCCATTTAACTGAACACGAATCATCCATTGTTTGCTTCGCCTATCCGTAGCAAGAGAATAAATTTCGTCAGAATCAGGGCTTGCTTCATCCGAACTACATTCAGCGTCGTCCGAATCATAATTTGATGATTCTTCAACATTAAGTGCTTTCCTACCAGAATACTTATGATTTTTCTTTTTACCAGCCGTTTTGACCGTTTTGGGTTTATGAGAATATGGCGTCGGCGCAGGCTTGCTAGACCTGCACACTCGACTTAGGTGCCCAACATTCCCGCAGGCGGAGCACTTATGCTTCCTAAACCTGCACCCAGCTTTCACATGCGATGGTTTACCACAACAGAAGCACAACTTTTCATTGTTAGACTTACTTTTATTTTTAAATGGACGTTTAAACTGCACTGAATGAGCACTTGCCCCCTGAAAATTACTTACATTTTTCTCAGCCAATTCCTGAGAGAGGGAAAACTTGCAGGCCGAATCAAATGTAACTGTAGCTGGATCCAACGCCAACAGAGATTTCAAAGTGTCGGAGTTGCGAATTCCAGCAACAAATATATCCCTGAGCATTGTCTCCAGCTTAGTTCCATCGGCTGGACCATAACTACAATAGAGGGTAAGCCTCTTTAATTCAGTTATATAGTCCGCAATTGATTCGTTAGCATTCTGCTCCCTCCTTTGGAACTGGACTCTTTCACAAAGGTAGTTAGGTACAGGACATAAGTTACCTATCAACAGCGTGTTAATTTGGACTAAGGTTTTAGTTGCTGGAGCGTTAGGTGCACACAGGTTTCGTAATAAACCATAAGTTTTAGCACCTATGCTTGTTAATAGCAACGCTACTTTTTTATCATCAGGCACGTCAAAAGCCGAGAAATTCAATTCGACCCGTTCAAAATAAACAGGCCAGGTTTCTACACCTGAATCAAATTCCTCTAACTTTCGACCTTGAATACCTGGAGGCATAGCTGGAGGTGTTATCACAACTGTAGGAATAACAAACACCAGCGCCCTATACTTAATTTAATCAAAATTCAAGTGCGCAAGAATACGCCTTACAATTCTTAAATTTACTGAAATAGTCCTTCGTTGCACCCAGCAACAAGAAGAAGGTCTACACCAAACTAGGCAAATTAAATTAGGTTAAACCGAATTTACATTTAAACGGTCTCTCCCCACTTTAAGTTAAACTAGTTCTTTAAATTTGAAGAATTTTAATTTTGCCAAGAATTACTGCTCTAGCTTCTTCTCTTACAAGTTAATACAGTTTCTTTTAACATAGGACATCAATTCCCATGCGTGACCGGCTAGGTTACACTTAATTATCGTTGCCAGCAATAATTAATAAATAACCTATTTAATACATAATTTTAAATTTGCCCAACCGGTTTCACTACTAGCGGCAACGCCTAGTACTCACAAAGATCGAAACACTCTCTAATCTTCAATTTGACCAGCTCTAAAAACTGCGTTGTTACCCCCCTATTTTACAAGGCACAGTAAACAAGCTTTAAAATACTGCATGAAATCACACTTCGACTGGTCGACTAAGCCCTGTGCAATAAACTCGTACAGCATGCACTACTATGCTTATAGAAATTATTCACAACCACTTGATGGCCAACATTTTACAGGCTTAATTATGTTCACATTTGTAGGCAACACACATATGCGTAACTTGCGAACTCGCAAAGCATTAATTGTAATTGAAATAATTTACCAACCTCAGCTTTAACACAAGCTAGTTAAACACACTAACAGGATTTTAACTGACATCCCCAACACTGATTTTAACAACCTTTTAAACGTTATCAACACTTTTTAACGTTAAGCCAACACCTGCATTTAAGCAAAATTTTCCAATAAACGTGAATGTTTATTCACCACGGTCGAGGCCAGCTGGTGATGGCTGTCACTGGCGATATTGCACCAACTCCCTCTATGTTCCTGATTAGAATGGAGAGTCACCCTATAATCTTCGTGGCTTAAGTGTTTCTCCACGAATCTCTTGGAAATTTCCTTCGCTTTTTTCATTTCGCTTTGGGACGTCACGAGGGAACACCTCTTGCTACTCAACCCCATAAACTCTTTTATCGGTACTCCCTCGTGGGTCTGGTACTGTTGCCCGACACTCAGTTGCCCGACAGTACTTTTGTCCGACTTCATTTTCCCGACAGGTCAGTTGCCCGACAGTAATGTTTGCCCGATAGTTGTGTTGCCCGACAGTGATGTTTGCCCGACAGGTGTGTTGCCCGACAGTGATATTTGCCCAACAGGTGTGTTGCCCGACAGTGATGTTTGCCCGACAGGTGTGTTGCCCGACAGTGATGTTTGCCCGACAGGTGAGTTGCCCGACAGTGATGTTTGCCCGACAGGCTAGCTGCCCGACAGTGATGTTTGCCCGACGGGTGAGATATCTGACAGTGATGTCTGTGAGTTGTCTGATGTATAAGTAAAATCGCACTGCCTTGAGGGGGGGGTTGTGGCAAGGAACGTAGGAACGCCAGTGTTTTATCTATCTCCTATTGAACCAACCCAGCTGCTATTTAGTTTTAATTTTTATCTTGGATTCAGATGTCCCCTTCTCCTAGTGGACTAACCCAGCTGCTATTTAATTTTAATTATTATCTTGGCTTCAGATGTCCCCTTCTGC
Organism: Lithobius niger; assembly: GCA_023313725.1. NCBI lineage: Eukaryota > Metazoa > Arthropoda > Chilopoda > Lithobiomorpha > Lithobiidae > Lithobius > Lithobius niger. The sequence goes on along the minus strand of JAHWFP010160755.1, from coordinate 7,922 downwards.
TAGTGAACTAACCCAGCTGCTATTTAATTTTAATTTTTATCTTGGCTTCAGATGCCCCCTTCTCCTAGTGAACTAGCCCAGCTGCGATTTAATTTTAATTATTATCTTGGATTCAGATGTCCCCTTCTCCTAGTGGACTAACCCAGCTGCTATTTAATTTTAATTTTTATCTTGGATTCAGATGTCCCTTCTCCTAGTGAACTAACC
>JAHWFP010160750.1:0-14325 GCA_023313725.1 Lithobius niger | reverse complement strand
TGAACATGCTCCCCGTTTTCCATTGCTACCGTGCCAAGAATGAACATACTCCCCCTTTTCCATTGAAGCAGTGAAAAGAATAAACATGCTCGCCCTATGGTTTAATATGATGCGTTTTGATACATTGTCATTATGACTACTTGGTCGGCATTCCAAAACCACGCAAGTCAACACAGCAAAGGAACACAAATAAACCTTCCTGTAAGGTTTCAGATACTGCAGTGTGGCTGTACTGTATAGTCCACGTGAAACCTGACTGCTGTATTCAAATATTTTTACCACTTTTAATTTTGCAAGCGATAGATAAGCTTATGATTGGTGGATTCTTAACTAAATGACATCGCTGCAAAATGTTAAACTAATTGTGTTAGCGGGCTTAGCAAAGCTCTACAGGTAATTCAGGGTTCGTGCGAGTCCTTGAAAACCTGGAAATATCCTGGAAAGTATGAGATTCCATGCCTGGAAAAGTGTTTGAAAATCTTGAAAAATAATAGTAGGGTGATGAACGGAAATTAGACAACGTGACTGAAGAACACTGAAAAATGTAGCCAAGAAAGTAGTCGAGTGTGTAGCCTTACATTATTCGTCCCTTGTTTGGGCATGACAAGTTTTGATTTGTATTTACGTGGATAATGATTGGATACAGCATTAAGGTTTCACGTGGAGTAAACCATACAGCAACACTGTAGTATCTGAAACCTTACAGGCAAGTTTATTTGTGTGGTCCTTTGCTATTTTTACTTCGGATTAGTTAAACCTTAGCTTAGGCATCAAAAGAGTTCGTTTTTGTTTTTCAATTCGTGCTACTTTGGCATACCATGCAGTTTACATTAGCTCGTTTTAATATTTTGTATCTTTATAAATTGCGGTTTGCACGAATTAAAAAAACGAACCCTTTTATCTTCAGTCTCCGTTTTGCAGCTGAGACAAAACAAAGTAAAACAATCAATCTGGTCGTTTCGAGCTCCCTAACCCCTGGACCACTCAGCCATTCAGACAGGCCTAATGGAAAAGGGCGCATCTGCAGAGCAATACCTGCAAAATGCGCTAAGAACCAGCTTTAATAGGACAAATAGTTAGATCCGCGTAGAGAGATAGAGAGGTAGAGAGCGTGGTAGAAACGCGCCGTGCCAAGAATAACAACAACACGAACAAGCCAAAAATGAAAGTCATGATTCCAGCTCAAGTCCATTCCTCCGATGTGACAAATCGGAAATTAATAAAAAGCTCGGACACATGTTCACCAAGTCCGACAAAGCTTGTACACTAAATTTGAGTGGACAATCTGGAAAGGCAGCAGAGAAATTGAGCATCGAAATTTCGGCTTTAACTCGGAGGTTGAAGTCAGACCTTACTAATACACTGTAAACATTAGTGGAACAAATAAATTGACATAAATCACTGTTAAGTAATATAAAGGAAAATTAGGAATAAGCCCTCAGCGAAGTACAGTAAACCTCTTACATTTCATTCAAGTGGCATGACCCGGATTCGAATCAGGGTTGGTTTTTTAGCGGGTTTAGCCGGGACAGTGGCTAAAATTGGTTTTTACCGGTTTTTTTTTTCTGGGTATCACCGGCTAAAACTGGCAAAAACCAGCATGCTTCATACGCTTATCTTCACAGTAAAAGAATAATTGCACAATATCTATGCAAATTTTCCACTGTCATTTTGCTTTGCTTTAAGCCAGCCAAAGCAATTTAATGCTTATTTTGAAAATTACCAGACTTTTTACAGAAGAAGAAATATCTGGTAGTCAACCTGGGGATTCGAGCCAGGAAACCTCCGATTATCGTAGCGGCCAAAATATTGTCCAGAATCCAGAATTGACCAGAATAGTTCCCATAGCCGCTGAAGGAGCATGGTAGCCTCACACGTTACCCTATCCGGCAGTCCTGGTGGGGACTTTGCGAAGGTCCCATTTCAGGGGTTCGACCAGATCCACAAACCTCCAACAAGTAGACTGAGTTCTCTCACCATTCAGCCATGATGACCACATCAATGTGCATAAATGTGCATAGATATTGTGAGAAGAATATCTTTTACTACGAAAATAAGCGTATGAAAGGTAAATACGTAGTTAATATGAATTTTCAAAGTAAACTATGTGACGTTTATAAGGAAAGCGTTTACAATTTTCCAATATTTGACTATAATTGTAGGGCACACTTTTTTTTTTTACATTTGACTTCAAGTAGACTTTTGCCATATTTTTTGGCCAGAGGCAAAAACATGGCAAAATCCGTGGTAAAAACCGGTTTTAACCACATTGTGGCAAAAACCTGCCAACCCTTATTCGAATTGGCGATCACGAGTTCAGTGAGTTATCTTTATGCCAGTAACCACGTGGCCGTGCCGGTAAAGGTGGTATGGCAGTGATCTGAAGATGGACTGATTCGCTGGTTTGAATCCGGGTCAATCCATTTGAACGAAGCGTAAGTGCCCAAAGGTGGATTACTGTACTACGTTATTCTTGTGTATAATTTTCGCCGATGGCTTAATCTTTCCAATTTTCCATTATATTAGTGGAAACAGTTATCGTCCATTACCTGCTGTCAGTAGTATTCCTCGGTTAGGTGAGTCACTCCGAAGTCACTCACTCACTGGAGTCACTCGAATTGCGCAGGCTTAAGGCGGATCTCGTCTTTACCTTTAAGATCTTTCATGGGTTATTGACACTTGATGTGCATTTTTTCGAATTAGCGACATATGAACAAACCAGATGACACCCCTGGAAATTGGTCGTCCATAGATCCCTCCTCAAAGTTCGGAAACTTTTTTTTTTTTTGCTGTTAGGGTCGTGAATGTTTGAAATGCCCTCCCCCTCCGTGTTGTTTCGGCACCTTCTGAGGCTTCTTTTAGACCTCTCCTGGATGGTTTCGATTTTACACGCTTCCTGAATCGCCCACTGTAAACCACTAAATTGCTTACGGGCTGAAGCATAATGTATGATTACTCCCTTTTATTTGGAGCGGTCTTAAGAGGACTTCCGTACCGTCTTCCTTGCTGTTACCCCAGCTAAAATTCTATTATTATTATTATTATCACTACAGTTACTAGGGTTTGGGTGGGGGGAGGTGGGGGGGGATAAGTGACCTTTGATGCACCCTATACAGGACTATACAGGATCCCTAATGCAATCTTGACTATACAGGATCCCTAATCTGGACCTTGAATACGCAGATCCCTAGTCTGGACCTCGACTATACAGGGACTTTATTCAGACCTTGACTAAACAGGATCCACAATCCGGACCTTGACTATTCAGGATCCATGAACCAGACCTTGACTATACAGGATTTCTAACATGGCCTTCACACAGGGTACCTTATCCGGACCTTGACTAAATAGGATCCCTAATACGGATCATGGCTACGCAGGGTCCTTAATTGGTCCTTGCCTACGCAGAATCCCTAATTTGCAACTTGACTATACATGGGCCTCTTATCCGGACCTTGACTATACAGGGTCTCTTATTCAGACCTTGACTAAACAGGCTCCGTAATCTGGATCTTAACAATACAGCATCCCTAAACTTAATCTTAACTATACAGAATCCCTAATCTGGCTTTCACTATACACGGTCCCTATACAGATCCAGCCCTTGATTACACAGGATTACTAATCTGGACCTTGACTAGACAGGCTTGGTAATCTGTACCTTGACTATACTGTCTCCTTTTTCTGGACATTGACTATACAGGATCCATAACCTGGACCTTGACTATACAGGGTCGTCAATCCCGACCTTGACAACACATAATCCCTTATCCAGAACTTGACTATACAAGATCCCTAATCTGTACATTGACTGTACAGGCTCCATAATCAGGACCTTGACTATACAGTGTCCCTTATCCAGAGCTTGACTATACAGATCCCTAATCCGAACCTTAACTACACAGGATCCCTTATGCGGACCTTGGCTATACAGGATTCCTAAACCGAACCTTAACTGTACAGGGTCCGTAGTCTGGACCTTGAATATACAGGATCCATAATCCAGCCTTGACTATAAAAGATCCCTAATCTGGCCATGACTATACAGGGGTATCTGAACCAGGCTATACAGGATCCCTAATCCGGACTTGGGCTATACAGTGTGACTACATAGGATTCCTAATCCACATCCTGACGACATAGGATCCATAACCTGGACCTTGACTAGATTGTATCGCAAATCCGGACCTTGACTATACAAGTTCCCTAAACAGAACAACTGGCTTATTGTGTGCACAGGGGTAAAAGAAATAACCAATCAGTGTTAAACAGTGACCTTGTGAGCGAGTATGAAAAATAACTGATACGAGAAAGAAATAAGGGAAGCAGCCCAGTACAAAAGTATTCACATGTAAGCTATGGTCATGGATAAAAAATATCATGTCAATTGGGTAAACCGACTGCGTTTGAAACCACTGTCATCTTAGTTCCCATACCCGGATAAGTCTGTCTTCCTGTCCAGGGCTTTTTAATTTTTGCAGGAGGTACAAATCTATGATGAGATCTAGATTAGGTATCTGTTTAATATCTCTGTAATGTGTGGTGCAGTGGCAACCCGGACCACTGCACTGTGACTGAGATTGGCACTAATGACTTGGCTGTTGACACGTCATTAACCATCAATTCCACTTCCACCTTACCCGGATGATGACTTTTTTGCATGAGCTGGCAGGTGTTGGGAAGTTGTCTGATATGGCAGCACGAATACCGTTTATCTGACTGACATGCTATTTTCACTCACCAAAAATCGTCTACCAGACTGCCAATATTCGAAACATTGTTAGAATATTATTTCAATGACGCGAAGTTCATATCTTTCCCACAGAACCAAACTTTTATGGCTACCGGAGCCAACTATTCCCAGTCCGCTTCGGTATTCATGGCACCAGTTGCTTAAAATCGAAGGTTTCTTATTTGAAGTTACTTCTTCTTTTACTAGACTTCATTTTATTTTGTTTATTTTAGTTTTAATTTTTAATTAGGATTCACCCATTGAGTTTTAATGCTTTAAAAATCTGTTGAAATTTGAGATTTTATTGAAACGGTTGACCACAATATTGAAACTATTCAGGCAGTTATCTGTGCAAATGGCACTAGAAAATACCTGAAAAAGGAAACTTTTGCAGTTGAATCCCAGACTTGATAGTCCCTGATCCGGACACTGACTGTACTGGGCCCCTTAACCCTTTACCTGTCACAGACGAGCCCAACTCGTCACAGACAAGACCAAAGTTTAAGTATTAAAAACAGTCCAAACAGAGTCTAGTAAAGTTCAAATTAAACCAAACATGTACTCAGGCATTAGAAATTATAAAAAAAAAAACGTCTTCCCAATCATGCAATTTGTACTCTCCACAAACCCCCCCCCCTCCCCTCCCCCTTTAAAACTAGACAGTAGCGTTAACACTTGCTTAATTTCCACTGTACCATGCTTTAGCTGGCTCAAATGGCTGAGTAAATGCTGAAGAAGCTTAGCCATATTGATTTTATGTTAATATGATGAGTAAACCTAAGAGACATGCGTGCGGCTGGCTTTCTGTTTATAAGCCTGACAAGCCATATTGACTTTTATAACGTAGTTTATATTCTGTGAGCTTGTGCGTTCCTTGTCCAGCAAGGTTTCAACCTAGTTATCGTTGTGGTCAATCCACCGGGTGTGATTTTATTAGCAGTTACGCAAGTTTAAAAAAATAACAAAAATAAAAACAGCGTGAATCCATACTCGTATCCTTGCACGCGGTGTGACATCATGGCCACGTAGAGGATTTCTGTTAGTTTTAAGGTGTTTTTTTTTTTAAATTCACAAAATTGTGAAATTCTGAGAAAAACAAGAAAGTGTGAATTACATTTTGAACAGTTAAATCCTGTTTAAGCCGCCAAAAATTAACTAAGTGGTTCTCAAGAGCGCACGCATGGGTGTTTTTTTTCTTATCGCATGAAACTATTTTTATTACATTTTCTAAAAAAAAAAATAATTCCGATCACGCGTCAGCACTTTCACCACTCATTTCCTGGAGCCGATGACCACACCAGGCTCAGCTCACTGCTCCATTCACAGGGTCGCCTCGAAGCTAATCTAAGGTTCGTTCAGAGGCATGTCACAACTAAAAACTTTGATCTAAAGAAGAACTTTTATCAAATATGCAACTTTTCCATGCTGATCCTGGTATTAAAACACAGATATTGTACTCCACAACAAAATGTCAGCTACCGATTTCGTTTTGTTTGGTAAAAAAAAAAAAAAGCCATCTCCCGCATCTGAAAAATCACGAATAAAACATTAAAAAAAAACACCGACCACTTGCGTCAATTTTTTTCAGCAACACTCCTGAGAACCACTTAATTAATTTTTAGCAGCCTTATGCTTTAAAGCGGTTTAGTTCCGTTCTGTGTTACCACCAGTCAAACCTAGTTAGTACCACCAAGAACGGATTAATAAATGGCTTAATAATGAGCAATTGCCTCGCCCCCCCCCCCCCGCCCAAGGGGGCCCCCTTTTAAACTAGAGCGTATTAGTGACACTGTCGAAAAATAGAGCGAAGCAATTGCAAATAACCCATATTGCATTGGAAACAGCGTTATGGCTCCTCTTTTCAGTTGCGTCATCGCATCTTGTTTCTTTGTCCATTTTCTTTCGTAGAGCGTCGCTGGATGGCATTGAAGGCGGTTGCGACGAGCGGTTTCCGACGTTGGTTTTTCAGCAGACAAAGCAGTCGCAAATTTGAAGAATTTTTATCGGAAAGCATCAAATTTGGAGTCCAGTTGAGACCTAACGCTGGAAGAAATTGAGCGTGTATAACATCCATCTTGATATATACTAACGATGCGGCAGATTTTCGCGTTTTTGGAAACTACTGGTGATCAACTAGAGGGCAGCTCATAGCATTTTGTCAGCTTGATTCCTCAACAACAATCCGATTTTAGATTTTCGTTGTTAAAAGCACCTCTGGCTATAACGCTATGATCAATGTACAAAATCTGGTTTTAATTGATGAAGTTGTTATTTCGTCATCCAGATATCATGATACAAGGAGTGGATTAATAACGGAGTATACCGCTCCTATAGGAGTAGTTTACTAGAAGCAGCTTGATCGCTTTTATAATTAAACGTGTCACAAAGTTAAAGGGATATACCTCCCAGCGCCATTTTTCTTGATCCACCACATCAAGTACAGCCCCAAAGGTCTATTTACTAACCGTTAGTCTTTCCCTTGCTAAAAAACCGTTTTTAAATGTGGCGTCTAGGAGATTTTCTGTTGAGTATTGCTAACTTTATTTACGTTCGTCCCGAACATAAATGATACAACGCGCGCATACAATAACTATGACGTTTCATCTCTATGTGTGCATGTACTAATTTTCTAATAATTACGATGAGATCAAAAATCTAAAAGACTAATGCGGTAAAAATTAAAATTAATTATTCCAATAGATCGCCGAAGCAAAATTATAAGACACTAGTCTAGAAAATTATAAATTGTGATTTTAAAATACGTGAATCATTCCGGTTTTTGATGACGCAATCAATGGGTTCGCCCTGGCTGGACTATTAGGCGCAATGCCAATTGAGACAGTAGCTATGTTATTCACTGCGAGGAACGAAGCTACCGTCTCAGTTGACCTTAGCTGTGGTAAATACGCAGATGTGATCGTCGCGTGGGTGTTGTGAGGCAGGCGGAAGGTTATAAGGCAGGCGGTATGTTGCTTTAAACAAATTCCTCGGAATATGTGAAAAAAAGTACGCTCCATAAGCCGGATATGGCAGTGATGTGCCACAAAGTGTTTCACATTCCGAACCCTGAGGGGAGAGCTAACAGCGCTCCCCCAGATCCCATAGCTGGCTTTGCTCGGTCTGAAGCGGGAGTATCACAGCTGGAACGCCTCAAATCGTGAATCTGCTTTTACCATATCGTCCTAGCTGACAGAAAGCGGCGAAGAGACAAATCACTCAATCAATTCAGTTCTGCTTTCGGCGGCAATACCATAGATTAGAAAGTTAACTAGGTATACCGTCTTACTTCTTCCCGTCCTACGCGGAGCTCTGGCGGTAATTGCGGGTACTAATACCTCTGCTAATGCTTTGTCTTCTTCTGCTTCGAAGGCAAAAGCATTAGTAGAGGTATTAGTAGCCGCAACTACCGCCAGAGCTCCGCGTAGCACGGGAAGAAGTAAGACGGTATATCTAGTTAACTTTCTAATCTATGGCAATACTGTCCTAGCTACTAGCAGATGGTATTTTTCACCCAAGATCATTCCGGTACTGTACTGTAGCTGTACCGTTTTGCCGACGTGATCGTTCCGTGCATGTAATCTAGTTGGGCAATGGCTGTATTTACGGTCAGAATATGGGGTAATCTTGTCGGCGTAAAACATACAGAATTTCTGTTTCGCTTTAATTTGCAATCATAGCCTCGAACTATCTTTCTGAGTAGCGCCGCTTGCAAATAACTTTTTGTTACAAGGGCCAGAGTCCTTTGATTTGACGAACCGGCGAAGCGACTAACTCAAGGACTAACTCAAGCAAGAACTAACTCAATTTCAGGCGTCATACGGATCACGTTTTTGGCCGGCCAGGTTTCAGTTACCCGTACAAGTTTTTGCGTGCGGGTTTCTGGTGTTATGAATGAGCCGCAGCGAGCGCGAGCCAGACACGCAATTTGGAAAAATACGAAAAATTGATAATCGCCATTTTCTTGGGATCCGCAGGGTCCGTGTAAAAAAAGTTATATGCGTGCCGCTTTAGTAGAATAGATTTAAAGCCCTCTCACTTGGGTCACTCACATTTAAAGAATTTTTAAAAATCGTGGTCACTAAAATGAAATGGTATAACAAGGCTACTCTCGATATAAAAAAAAAGCCTAAATGTTCAGTTACTGTTAGGCTTAGTGCACAGACATGCGATATTTGCTTACATGAAGCGCTAAAAAGGCGAACCATTCATGCAAGAATGGTAATTGAATTTGAAGGTCTCCATTTTAGGGACAGTTACGCTGATTAGAACGGAGGTCTACAAGGGTTCGTTAGTTACGATCATACAAATAATACATTAAAGCAGCATGAGATAAAAATATAATAAAGACATTAGTACTCCGTATGAGCGTTGCAAAAGTGTGGAAAATTATACAAAAATTACAAAACTGTTCCGTAATACAATTTGTGGTTTTAGTTAAAAGATATTTAGCTTGGCTTTTCAGGATCAAATTTAATTCTGAGAAAAATGTGTTTATATATGAAAAAAAAACAAAAATCAATGATTGTCACTGGCTGAATTTTGAATGTCCGATCCAGATAGAGTAAAATCAGTACGGTGTTATTCTTCTGGGTTTTTTGTAGCCCTTTTTTTTTTAAATATATTTCTTGTAATTATTTTTCTTCCTTTTTTTATTTGCGGTTTTTTGGCGATTTTTATACCTGTTATTTTTTAATCAATTTTATTTGAAGGATTTCTCTTTTGTTTTTGTGAAATATTAAAAAGAAAAAGGTAAAAATAAATAATAATAAAATTATTATTACACAAATATGTAAATAAACTGGACTGACAGACAGTGAATGTCCTCTACAACCATACCAAATGTTTAAAATTTCGATTTCTGAATTAAAATTGAATAAATGATTCATGCAACGATGTTTTGACTGCAACTAAGACGGTTTTAAAAATCTTATTAATGTATCAAAATGTTACTGTTAATGGTTAATATTAGCTGGTTTAGTAAATAAAATGGTTAATGCGTTCCTAAATTTGGCATAAAATAACTGGTAGTTCTGTGACAATAACCCCCCATCCCCACTACCTCAAGAAGAAAATTGATTTCGGAATATTTTTTTTGTAAAAGCTTGTTTGTGATTTCTCCCCACTGGTCTAGCTACAATTTCGCCCATTTCTTCCAAAATGTTTTATAGTTTTTGAGTTTAGGCATCTCGAAATGAAAAAAAGAAAATCTTTCAAATTACAGCCCCAACAGTGAAATAAGGAACAGTGATGACAACTCTGTGAATTGGTTCCCTTACTGCCTGGGGGTCAACGTTGTCATTACCTTGCACGCTGGCGGGAAAATGTGATTACAGCGTCACGATTTTCGTGAAATGTAGGCAGTGAATTAATTTCCTTTCGTAGCAACTGACTGGTGACAGGCCTTGCAAATTAACGGCTTGTTCCGGTGTAATGCGCCTAAATAAAACGTCATTTCGTTTTTAGAAAGTTTTGCAGGACGTTGTTTACTGAGGTACAAAAGGCATTCAGGGACCGGTCATTATTTATTGTCGAGGGAGGGAGGCCGAGGAGATTGGGGGGGGGGGGGGGCGGGGATTGTTTGGACCCTATCGAGAGGGAGTGGTTATACATTTTTCAGGTTTCGTCAGGAGGGGAAATTCTCAAAAAATACTGACCAAACTGGAAGAAAAAGTCATTTTTGGACCTCAAAAATGGCACTTTCAGCAGTCAAAATTTCCAACCCTGCGCTGGTGAGGGCGCCACGATTTTCATCTGGTTTTTTTTTTTATTCCATGCTTTAGAGGGAAACTGCTTTCATCTTCATGATTGTGTTCATTGTCTTGTTCTTGTACTTTAAAATTTTATTCCTATTTTGTTTTATACCTTCATTTTTGTTTTTTTCCATAATTGTAAAGCTCATGTGTTATTGTAATTTATTTTATACTTGATGTAACCCATACAAGTTTCGCTTTGACACTTCGGGATACAATTAAATAAAAAAAATGGTAAATAATAATACCTAGCTTGGCCAATGAACATTAAACAAAGAAAATAGGGCTAATTAAGCGCAAATATGGGGCCGTGATCGGAGAGTCGGACGTACGTCTAACTGGAAAATTGTCTAACTGGATAATTGCCTAATATCTACATAAATAAAAAAATCTGGAAAATCGTCTAAACGGAATATCGTCTAATGGAAAATCATCTAAACGGAATATCGTATAATGGATAAACGTCTAACTGGATAAACGTCTAACTGCGGTTTCTGATGTTGTGCGAGCGCGCTAGCACAAGCGAGGCAGGGACATTAGACGATTTTCCATTATACAAATTTCATGTTAGACGACTTTCCGTTATACTGTTTTACGGTATACGTTCTTCCAATTATGCGATTTTCCAGTTAGACGATTATCCCTCGCCCCGCTGTGATCTAGCACATAGCAACAATCACGCTTGGCTTTTCTCAGGGCATGTGCGTAGCGAATACTCACTAATCCAAATTAAACAAACGAAATAGGGCTAACTGCAATAATCACGTGTTTTTACAAACTCATACTAGATGTCGACAATGTGACGAAGGACTCTCCAGAAGCCGGATACGGGGTACTATAGTATGTTTCAACTTCCGGGGGCTGGGAGCACTTCTCCAGTCCACCCTGTTGTTGTTTGACGAACACCCAGCGTTAGCCATAGCGCCAGAGAGAGAGAGAGAGAGACAATCGGAAATCCCCAGGATCTTTTATACCACACGCTATGGCTGTTTGCTGTGACGTGCATACCACGTGACTGGGCTAGTCCAATCAGACGGCCAAACAGCCGTTGTTCTCGTTCGTCATTGGCTGACTCATGGTGACGTCACGGCAAACAGCCATTGTGCATGGTTTAGGCTGCTAAAATATTAATTAAATGGTTCTCGGGAGTGGTATTAAAAAAACTGACACGAGCGGGTGGTGTTTTGTTTTATTTTTACGTTTTATTCAGATTTTTATTACGGTTTTTCAGATGCGGGCAGTGGCTTTTTTTTTTTTTTTTTACCAAACAAAACAAAATCAGTAGCTAACATTTTGTTGTGGAGTGCAACATCTGTGTTTTAATTCCAGAGTAAGCGCGGAAAAGTTGCACATTTGATGAAAATCATTCTTTAGATGCAAGCTTTTAGTTGTGACATGCCACTGAACGACCCTAAGATTTGTTTCGAGGCGTTCATGTGAATGGCGCAGAGACCTGATGTGGCCATCGGCTCCAGGTAATGTTTGGTGAAAGTGCTGATGAGTGATCGGGATTTTTTTTAATTTTTAGACAATGTCACACAAAAAAAAAACCTCTCATACGGTGAGAAAAAAAACCCAGGCGTGTGCTCCCGAGAACCACATAATTAAATTTTAGTGGTCTTGCATGTCACAATCGACATGAGCATGACACATCACAGGGCCCTTCTCTTCCCGAAAATGCGATAGGTGTCTGAGGCCGGACTAGAACCCGAAACCTCTGGCACACGAGACGGTCATGCTAACCATCAAGCCATCTCCTCATAGTTGGTTTTTCATAGTTGGTTTGTTTGACCCCCTCCGAAAATTTTTCATGTATCGGTAAGAAGAATACTTCCCGATTACTAGAACTGATACATTACCGATGCACTTCAGAACTACCGATTAAAACTAATTAACAGGCACCACTGCCTTTGAACATTGGAGCTTAAAGGCACATCCGGCCTGCCTTATAACAGCCATAGTTGGCTTTGGGAACTATGGCTGTGTCATCACAAACCAGAATTATTTTCGTATTTTAACATCACACTTCATAATTTTTTAGGCTAGTATCTTTTAATTCATATCAAAAACCAAAACTGGTAAAAGAGGCCACTAAGTTCCGAATGGTTCGGCCCTTCTAAGAAGTGATATAAACACACCAAAACATTCGCCAAGTTAATCGCACCGCTTAATAGTTCGAAGGTAAAATGAAAACTAGAACATTGCTACTTTCGGTAGCACTTTTCAAGTTTTCATTTAACGTCCAAAGTATTATACGGTGCGATTAAGTTGGCGAATGTTTTGGTGTGTTGATATCACTCCTTTCAAGGGCCGAACCATTCGGAACTTGGCGGCCCCTTTTACCAGTTTTGGTTTTTGATATGATATCACTCATTTTTTTTTAAATTGTGTATTTACTCAACTCCACTACCGGTCAGATTTGTAATAAATAAAAGTGCCACATCAACAAAAAATTGGTTTTCAACAGTTTGCTACTACCTTTTGCCTATAGGCCGAACCATTCTCAACTTAGTCACCTCTTTATAGGTTTTTGGTTTGGTTTAATTTTGTTGTAATTTTTTTTTTTTTTTTTAGTTAGTTTCGGTATGCTGATATCGTTCCTTTGAAGGGCCGAACCACTCTCAACTTGATGGCCTCTTTACCAGTTTTTGGCTTTGTTTATTTTACTTTATTTTTCGTGAATTGGACGTGAATACAATTTCTTTGGCAACGTTGTTTGGATTTATCGTGATACACTAGTGTGTGTCTAGGCACGCACGTCAGTATACACGTTGTCATTGTCCGAATTTTGGCCGTCCAATGAGAGACGATCCCGACAGTACTAACAATGGTTATAACAATATTTTCGTACTTACGCGCCCTCCCACGACATCCCCTTTACGCCCCCAGGCTTCAAACCATAAAAGGTACGCAGTTCGTAATGTACTGCACCCATTCATCCAATTTCATAGCTGGAAGCCTTCCCGTTATCTCGGTATCGATGAATAATCACCCTATGGGATTTAACATGGGGATGAGCGGACTGTAACTAGTAACACATTTTCAACGTTATTGAGGGTCAGATTTTGCATTGAAAGCAGCTTAGCTGGCATTCCTACACGATTTAATTTTTGTCAGGTGTGTCATTGTTCTCGATTTCAACACAATTTACAGCTTTTGTGCCGCATTATTATTTTCCCCTAAATACCTGAATTGTGCCCAACTATGCTTCAAGATATAAGACACTGACGCTATGGCGTCGCGCTACAATGGTTTACAACCTCGACAATTGAATTGACGTGATGTTTGTTGTGATGTTTGTTACTTCACTTGGCGCGACAGGCTAGTGTGTCTAGATTCTTCTTCGGCGATCGATAGGCATAAATTATTTTAATTTTTACCACATTAGTCTTTTAGATTTTTGATCTCATGGTAATTATTAGCAAAAGATTAAGATTAGTACATGCACACACAAAGGTGAAAAGTCATGGTTATTGTAAGCGCGCCAAGGATCATATAATCGCAGGATGCTATTAAATTAGTTCCCTATATTCAACAGAAAATTTCGTCGACGCCACATTTTAAAACGGATTTTTAGTAAGGGATTGACTATCGGACTAAGTAAATAGACCTTTGGGGCCGCACTTGATATGGTGGATGGAGAAAAATAGTGTTGGGAGGAATGTACGTTTAAGCGATAGTGTGATAGTATACTATAAGTCTATGCTTTGAATTATAAACGTAAGAAGAGCTACGATACCGATTTCAATATCGCGTTAGTTCACATCGGTAAGCATTCTTCGACTTTACGCAGCCTTTTAGCTAAATGAGCATTTGTTGAGTGCGTTTTGGTTACTGTCAACA
>JAHWFP010160749.1:7121-29174 GCA_023313725.1 Lithobius niger | reverse complement strand
CAAACAAGTCGTACGAAAATGGACCCGTAATTTTTGAACGCCTCTATCTAAAAAATATGGAAGCCAAGCTCCAGCCCAGAACGAAAGAAATGTATTTTATTGGGGAACCAAATGATGAAAAAGGTAACACTTTTTATGTATTGAGGTCGAAATAAGCCATCATGAATCTTAGCTTATGACTTTGAAACGGTTCAAGTATTCGTGTTGAAGCTGAAAGCATATTCACTGTTCTTACTTGCCATATTTTATGTAAGCGTTTCGTCTACCAAGCTCCGCAACATAATTTTATTTCTATTATTTTTGTTAGGTCATTATCTCGTCTGGGAATGCCGAACCCTCCTTCCTCTTTAGGCGTATGCGCATTTTTTGCCTGTCTTAATGTACAAATCCACCTGCTGAAACTTAACTTTGGAACGTGCATAGTTGCATAAATGAAGTGATCCTCAGGCTACATTCTGCCATAAAAGGTAACATCTTGGGCTTCTACTATCCGATTGGCTAACTTATACATTTTTCGAATCGCGAGTGTGCATATAAAAGGCAGACATTTTCGGGCTGGCTCCTTGTCAGCCGCACGGGGCCACCATCCACCTACAAGCTTTGTCCTTCTACAAAATGTGAGTACGTTTTTACTTATCCGAATTATTTCTATAACACTCTTCTCTTATTCACGCTATTTTTAAGAACTTTGTCACATTTAAAAAAGAAAAGTTTGGGTGTTTGTTTGTTTGGATGATGCAAAAACTGGTGAGCAACGCCTGCACGTAGGCTTCACTAACGACGTTCAGAAGACCAAGGTCGCTGCTCCCTCAAATAGGGAAAGCGATTGCCTACAAGGACCGCTCGTTATGTATCTGTTGGAGTTTTTTAGTATGAGTAGCTAACCTAAGTCGCTTATTTAAATTCATGAAAATGGCACAACTTTTCCGTAACACTTATTGTATCCAGCTTTCGTTTTTAGTACATTTTCCGGCATTTTCCGGCACTAGTTTACAAAGCAGTCTTTATAAATCTCTATTTTGAGTGTCACACCGTGGAAAAACAGAGAGAGAGAGAGAGAAATATGATTCATCCAACTCGCTGTTCGGTGTCATAGATTACAAAAAAATAAGGCGCCGCTTCTTAGCATATTGGGCTGTTCTCAAACCAACCGCTTTTTTTTTTAAATTTAATTTCCCTCTAATACAGTGGTATCAACATGACGGTTGATTATTGTGTTGTTGGCTTGCTTGGGGTGGATTTTTGGTTGCCGGTCCTCATCTTTTGGTTGTCGACAAATGTTTAATGTTTTAAACTAGAGCGCCTGCTATAGATATATTTTTAGAAGCTGAGTGTAAACCCTCGAATTTTAATAACTTGATTCGTCCCTTCTTCGGTACGGACGAGATAGACATAATTTTTTTTGCACCATTACTGAAGCTCCAATAGTATTGTAGGGCATTTTCTTGAATTTAAATCTACTATGTTAAATACAATGGTATGGAATCAGTTAGGTCATATTTCCGTACACATGTCATACTAACCACCACTAGCACTGAAACCTGTTCCAATGCAATTCGAGTTTGATGGTGATATTTTGAAAACAGCACAATTTGCGCAACAAACTAAAATGAAAATTGTTCCATGCTCTCAAATAGGCTAGTTACAAGTAGCTAATCATTCAAATGTACCCAACTTTCGCCTACGAAAACAAACACATAGCATTGCTGTGTTGTGTGTAAAAGAAAGTATCACGACTAAACTTCAATAAAAATTACGAGCGAACTTAGTTTTAGTAAAAAATTGGTAGAGCTCAAAACTGTGACTAGCGAACGACAAACTTAAGAAAACTGAACAGTGAAAAAACTAAAATAAATAAAAGCAGCACTCAGTCGTTATATAACAAAGTTGTACCATCAAACATTGTTTTGTAATGTAGGAAAAGTGAAAAAGGTGAATGTTTTAAACTAGAGCTGCAGATATATTTTTTTGTACACTGAGTGTAAACCCTCGAATTTTAATGGTTTGTTTCGTCCCTTCTTCGGTACGAACGAAATAGACATAAATTTTTGCACCATTACTGAAGCTCCAATAGTGTTGTACGCCATTTTCATGATTTTACATGAAGGACTTAGCCTATCTACTCATACTAAAAACTCCAAGCCTTGATCCTACAACCATACAAAATTTCTTTCAGTCAAGAACCAAGTCACCTTGCTTTTGTTCACAACCATACTAAAACTCTCCAATAACATCATGAGTCTATGCCTTTGTACACATTACAAACCATACTCCAAGGTTGCTTGGTTCTTGACTGAAAGAAATTTTGTTTGATTGTAGGATCAAGGGCTGAAAGAGAAAAATCTTTTGTTTTGTTCCAAAAACGACGGTAACAATGTTAAGTCTATGAAGCGAGTGACGTGTAAAAAGGATGTTGACTCAGAGTTTCCCCAACTTTTTTCTCGGACCACAATTCTTTTTGCTCTTTCTTTGTGTCATTTCTATGAATTTAAATGGAGGTTTTTGGCTATCTATACTCATACTAAAACGGCAATAACATTGTAAGTGTTATGGAAAAACAACACTCTTCGCCCTGCTCCGATAACGGGTGTTATGCAACTCCTCCAAGCCCAAACAAACAAACACCCAAACTTTTCTTTTTTAAATGTGGCAAAGTTCTTACAAATAGTGTAAATAAGAGAAGAGTGTTATAGAAATAATTCGGATAAGTAAAAACGTACTCACATTTTGTAGAAGGACAAAGCTTGTGGGTGGATGGCGGCCTCGAGTGGTTGACAAGGAGCCAGTCCGAAATTGTTTGTCTTTTATATGTACACTAATCTAAACAAAATGTATGGAGCTATCGAGAGAAAAAGAAACTTCATACTGACTGCTCAGACCTTGTCTATTGCAGTCGCATTCGTTTTCAGTTCCTAGCTTTTTTTATTTTTTTTAAATTTAATTTCCCTCTAATACAATGGTATCAACATGTCGGTTGATTATTGTGTTGTTGGCTTGCTTGGGGGTGGATTTTTGGCTGACGGCCCTCATCTTTTGGTTGTCGACAAGTGTTTAATGTTTTAAACTAGTTGCTATAGATATATTTTTTAGTACCTGCTATATTTTTAGAAGCTGAGTGTAAACCCTCGAATTTTAATAACTTGTTTCGTCCCCCATCTTCTATGTGAACGAGATAGACATAATTTTTTGCACCATTACTAACGCTCCAGCTGTGTTGTAAGAGTTATGAAAGAGTTGGATGTAGTCAAATTTAACGTTATTTGTGTTAGAGTACGTAACAGAACGACATACTAATCTGAATTTGGGGTCATGAGTGAAGAGATCTGAGGAAAGAGTTTGGGAGCCAACATCCTTTTCCCCCATACGTTGAGAGGTGAGATCACCAACATAGGTTTCCCCTATTCCCTTTAAAACCCCAATAACAACGTAACTGTTGCAAAGAAATAACTTTCCTTCGCTCATGGGGGAGGGGGGGGGGAAGCGTTACCCATGCACAAAGCTTACGAGCAAAAAATAATACACTCGCCCATTCCTGGACTTTTCTAGGTGAATTATGACTAGTGAAAAGAAAGCCGCTCGCAGCCTTAAGGCTAGAGAGAACCACTCCTTGGAATGTCTTTTGTTTTTCTTTTTAATATTTAACCTACATGTAAGTGAGAGAAAGGAATATCTATTCAGTTCGTTTATTGCAGCACAGCGGCATGGATTACAGTCCTGCGTCGCCAAGCGAACTCGGTTCGGATGTGGAAGGAGAGTCGGATCTTGCGTCCCAAATTGATAGCGTTGCCAGCCTTAGCCCATCGTCGAGATGAAGGAGCGAGTTAGATACAACTTCGCAAATTGGTGATATAGTCAGCCTTGGCCTATCGATTTCGGCGGAAGAGAGCAACGAGTCCGATGCTACCTCACGAGTTGGTGTTGTGCCCAGCCTTTGCCACAGGTCGATTACGTTCCGAGAGAATGGTGTGTCATTCTGGACCCCTCTAACTCCAGTAAAACCAGACTGTCGAAAATTGCATACAGAAAAATAACAACACTCTTCGCCTGCCTTAGGTTATCACCCTACAACTCGTATAGCTAAAACTCCAATAACGTTGTAAGTGTTACGGAAAAAACAACACGGCTCCAGCTTTTGTGGTGGGTTTTTTAATATTTGTATAACTTATATTTAGTTCTGGAGCCTAACCTCCAGCTTTTGTATACCTTTTTTAGTATTGTGTAATACGTGGGGGAAAAAGTTGAGCCGTTTTCATGAACTTAAATGAAGGTCTTAGGCTATCTACACATACTAAAACTCCAATAACATCGTAAGTGTTGCGGAAAAAATAACAACACTCTTCGTCCGCCTTAGGTTATCACGCTACAGCTCGTACTAAAAACTCCAATAACGACGTGTTACCATATTTTTGCGAACACTTCCAACCGAGGTAAAACTCCATACGTCCTAGCCCTTTTTCAACTTCAGCAATATATGTTATCGAAAAAAGTTGTGTCATTTTCACGAATTTAAACAAAGCATGAAGTTAACATACGAGTCGTAAGTTCATGCTTTTGGCCGCACTACAATCCTATACAAAACTAGCATCACGTTACCTCCATACTTTTGTACATAGTATAAACTAACAATCTGCGTGGCTATCTCCTTTTGTCTTCCTCATAGACAATTTTGTTCGACAGTCAGTTGAGCGCAATAAATATCATTCACCTCCCTCACCGCCAATACTAACTCGCCACACAACTTCCCGTACAAAAATCATCCCATTTCATTACATGTTCTAGTCCCCATACGTAACAGAACGTAATACTAATGAACATTTGGGTGACTACTACAACATTCTCGTTAAGGTTTTGCTCTTTCAGTCAAGATGGAACCAGCCTGATGTTTCTTTGCAAAAAAAAAAAAAAATATGTAAGACGAACTCCAGCCCCAGAATGGAAGAAATTTATTTTTTGGGGGAAAGGAATATCTAAAAAATATAGAAGGCGAGCTCCAGCCCAGCATGGAAGAAATGTATTTTATGCACAAAAGTGTACTAACGCGTACAATGTTATTTAGTATACCTTGTTGATTGTACAAAAGCGTGGTAGTACTTACAAAACTATTGGAGCTTCTGTATAGTTTGTAGTGTTCACAAAAGCGTGCTTCTCAGCGCGTGGGGGAAAAGGAGTCTGTAATCTCTCTCAATCCTACGCTCTGTACGAAGGGCACTCTCCAGCCCTTCGCGCTGCTACCCATAACCATAACCCTTCAACAAAGAGACTTTTCGTCATAATACCATTCTCAAAAACAAACTGTCAAACCCTCCCATAGAGAATAGTAGGTGACGGCTGCAAAAATGGGGTAAGAAAACCACCTTATATCACGATCACCAAACATGCAAAAACCTTCCTACAAAACCTTCCCGTAGGCTTCTAAAGCCTTCGTAATGCCATTTTCAAAATCAAACTCCCATAGAGGTAACCACCACACAAATCGATATAAAAAAGCCTTATATCACGATCATCAAACATGATGGTGCAAACAAACCAAGACAAAACTATCGTTCAAATGAACCACCAAAAGCTTTCTCTTTCAGGACATCAAAGTGTTCAAAGTATTTCAACATTGAAAGTGTTACTAACTATCGAGCAAATAAACCGTCAAAAGCTTTCTCTGTCAGGATCAAGACAGAACTATCGTCAATATAAAAGGTTTTTCTCTTTCAGCCAAAGTACAGACGAAGATGAAGACAATGTATATTAAAAAACGTTACAGTTATCAACAGATTGTCTTTCCTTATAGGCAATTTTGTTTGACAAACAGTTGGATGCAACAAAATATCTTTAAAACTATAGTCAAACGTACGCTCCATGCCTCTCTTTCCCCCCTTGGTAGCGTGCGCGCAACAACTCCATACTCCAATACTAATCTGCACACAACAACGACATGCATTGAAATCTTCTAGCATTAGGAAGAGTTAGCCCATGCTAGCGCGCGCACAACAACTCCATACTTCAATACTAATCTGCACACAACAACGTCATGCATTGAAATCTTCTAGCATTAGGAAGAGTTAGCCCATGCTATCGTGCGCACAACATCTCCATACTCTAATACTAATCTGCACACAACAACGTCATGCTAGGCTCGCGCTCAGCATTGAAATCTGTTACCGGAGAAAATTTGAAATCTTCAAACACGAATTGCATTGGAACTGTTACAGACTGAAATCTCAAATAGCATTGAATTAGTTACGAAAATGGTTTGTACACCGAAGTTTAGCATTGTTTCTGTTAGGAACCGTACTACAAACCTATACTAACCCTCAAATTTAGTACCATACACTACTGAGATTGATGTAGTAGTCGCCTCATATTGTTTATTTCGTATCAAGGCACACGCTAGTGTGTTGCCCGCCAAGATAAACGATAACATCCAGATAATATGTATATATGAGCATGGCGACCACTAGACACGTTGTGTCTTTACTGCAAAGGTAGTTTGACTGTTTTCAGCCATCTGAGGATAAATAACTATGCGACAGAAAAGGCTGAAACGATGAAACATGTTTAATCGGGAGACTTTGGTCGCTTGACAACATAAAAGTCACTATGAAGGACACAGCTTAACGTTTTCTTGGTGAAAAAACGACGTGAATAACGTTGATACGAATGTTAAACGAAACGAAACGAAACGAAACGTTAAACGTTAAACGTTAAATGGAATAATTGAAAATTGCGCTGTAAGCAATTTTCATACATTTCATTTAACATTCGAAATATTACTCGGTGGTATTAGCTTGGCGAAAGAGCTTGGCGTTTGATATCACGACTTCCCACGGCCGAAAAGCTTGGCGGGAATCCTTAACAAGTTTTGTTTTGGGGTAGATTATGTTATCCCTTCAGCTGCTGGTGCGTAACTACGTGTCGATCTAACCTGGCAACACGATTTGAATTATAAATATTATCCTGTTAGACGATTATCCAGTTAGACGTTCGTCTAACGCCCGTCAGAAACGAGCGTTTACTGCAAGAAATAACAGTTTTGCAGTGTAACTATAACAGTCTAGCCGTTTCACTCATTTCATGACGTCATGCATTGTCAACTGCAAATGCACCTGCTCTGTGCGTCAAACCACTAGAGCTAGCGTATTTCGAAGTTGACAAGGTATGACGTCATGAAATGAATGAAACGGGTTACGTTTGTCTGGCAATCACAGCTACCGATAAGTTTATCGACCCAACATGAGTTGGTATTAATGATTTGTTCATTTTAGGTTTTTTATCCCGAACCATTTTAGAAGTTTTTTACCTGGAAAATACATGACAGCGTTTTACAAATAGCACTGGCTAAGAAGGAATCTTTAAAAAGATTATACACGTAAAATGCATTCAAAATAAAACACTAGCATTCAATTAGCAACACTTTATAAACACATGCTGAAAACACATATAGTGATACAAGTATCTTCTGCATCATTAAAAACGTATGCTGTGCGTGCGTGTACCTCTACTCCTCTTGAACCAAGGCACCTACAAAGATGGGTGTATACGACCAAATGAAAGATAATTAAATTGCGCTCTCGTTAGTCCTATTTTTGTCACTGTAACTTTATTTTACGACCCTCAAATACGCGAAAAAACCGCGAAAAATAACGTCAAAGATTTTTAGCCCTCATGACAAACGTTTGTTCGTGACGTCATGGTTTGGTCACGCAAAGTTCATTATGCCTGAACCAACTTTTTCTGGCAAAATGTTTACCTCTGGTATTAGTAGTAGTTACTTCATGTGAAGTTGGGGGTGGGGGGCTCTGTGTATTCATATGCCATGGATACAAGGAAAAGGACACAATCTTATGCTTTTCCTCCTCTCATCGTGACACACAGCACAAACACACTTCCAGCACTTCTCTTATTTTTCTTGTGGGACTCCCGCGGCATCGCTTTCACGAGCAAGCATCCCCCCCCCCTTCCTATTGAAATACCGAAATTGAAAACAGCCTAATATTGCTAGTAAGGATGGTAGATATAATACAAAAAAAAAATAAAGCATAATACAGGGTGTTTACAAAAGAAACACACAGTTTGAAGCATTTATTAAGCAAAGGTTATACAACCTTACGGTAAACGGTTTTCACCGTCACATTCTGCAGCTGAAGTTTCGCAGAGAGGTGGAAGTTTTCGAATGCGCATCACGTGAACGTCACGTGACTAGTTATGCAAGATGGCCACAAATTCTGTCCAGAAGGCGTTTTATGTGTTTGAACAACAAGGAACTCGTGACTTGGTCACCACGAAGCCCTGATCTAACTCCGAGTAACTTTTTTTTTTTAATGGGGCTATGTCAAATATAAGGTGCACATTCCTACCCTTCCAAGTAACCTGTAAGATCTTTAGCAACGGATAACAGCAGCAATTGCCATAATTGACACTATATAATGATAATAACAATAATTAATTTCCAATTTGCATCTTGAAATACAAAAAAGAACTTGTTTGGGCACATTCATACTTAAACTACCATCTTAAAGTATTAAAACTAATACAACTAACAATTAATGCAATGTTTCGATACACACAGCATCAGTTCAGTAAACCAAAACAACAAGAAAAACAACCAATTGCATAAATTTTCTGCCTAAAAAACTGTATAATTGGCGGAGCGAGCGAGCGGAGCGAGCGAGCGAAGCGAGCGAAGCGTAGCCTATAACGGACACCAAATTGCAAAATGTTGGTTGGTTGGTCCGTTGGTCTGTTGGTTGCACATTTTTAGTCTGGGTGGAGCCCAAACGAAAGATCGGATTGGAATGAAATTTGGTACAACGCTTGATCCCCCAAACAGTATTGCTGAGACAAAATTTGACGTAAATCGAACAATTATTACGGGAGAAATAACAAATTTTCGAATTTATTTCTAACACTCACCATTGTAAATTTGGAATCGTGAATAGTTAAGGAATTCCGACGAAGCATACACTGTGCTGTTGGTAATCAAGTGAACTTTAAAAAAAAAAGCCAAAATAAATCATCGTAGCTTCCTTACACCTAACAATGTTTTTTGACATAACTCAACGAAATAATAACATTTGATCATAACACTTTCACCACTAGAGGAAGACAAGCAAATGGGAAAACAAACCAGAAGGATTCGTTAACGACTCACATTCGTTTCATGTAAAAAAGAAAGCTTGCAGGAATTCAGCCAACATGGCAACCAAAGTGGCGTTGACGCTATCAACGGGAATCTCACATTTGAAACATCAAATCGCCGCTGCAGGAGGAAACCGTTCATATAATACGACAGACACAGCAGACCACGTATTTAGATCACAACACAGAACAATAATTTGGCTTCGTATTGTAATTTCAAGATTTCTAGATTGCTATGGAAACTATACTCTCCATCCCATGTTGCCAGAATAAATAGGCCTAACATCGAACCCAATAGGCCTAATTTCTCCACTGTTGTCGCTTACGAAACTAAAACGGGACTAACAATTTGGCTTAAAATTAGGATTTAGAATTATTTAAATTCTATGTTCACAGCCAAGCTAACACCGGCTGATCAACAATTGTAATAATTCCAATTAAAAAAAAATTAGCGTTTGGCGTTGCAGTACGTGCCAGAGGTGTGCGCTTCAACATTGTCGTAGAAGGCAGCGTAGAGAGCCGCGGATGTTTCGAATCTTTTGATTGTTGTGAAGTACTATCGTTACTGGTGATTGTTTAGCTTGCAATTAAATGCTTTATTGTTAATATTTTAAATCTAGGAAAGATACTCTGCAATAAATATAAACAATGTAAGCATTATTGACGGTGGCACGTTCTTTGCCAGCTTAACTACGGCGGCACGTTCTTTGCCAGCTTAACCACGGCGGCTAACGTTGTATTTTACAACGGCGGCGACGGCGCAAAGAGGCTGCAAATAACGAAACGGATACTAAATATGGGTGCAAACGAAAGTATCTTCAAATTAATATGAAACATAGCCTAGCTAAAATGTAAAAAACACCGGCAAAAAGCTTCAGCTCAACTGTAGCCGAATGAATATTGCCCCGAGCTTTTTAAGGACCATTAGCAAACATTGCAAAGCCATTATAATGAGAGGAAATACAAATTTAAAATAAATTTTTCTTCGCTCCGCCTACAATAGGCCCAAAGCCTGTTTCCTAGTTACTCAGCAAAACCCGTATACAGCTTCTTTTTTTTTAAATTAATTTCTTTGCGCCTTAAGTCAGCCGAAGCAATTTAATGCTCGTATGGCTGAACCGGGCTCAATTTTGAACATTACGAAGAAGAAATACCTGGTAAAGGGAAGTACCAACCCGGGGATTCGAACCGGGAAACCTCCGATCATCGTAGGGGCCGAAAGATTGTCTAGAATTGGCCATAATAATTCCCATAGCCTCTGAAGGAGCATGGTAGCCTCTCACGCTACCCTGGCCAGCAGTCCTGGCGGGGACTTTGCCAAGGTCCCCTTTCCAGGGGTTCGACCAGATCCGCAAACCTCCAGCAACCAGGCTGAGCGCTCTCTCAACTCAGCCACGATGACCATGATGAGCTGGTGATGTAAAGTAAAATGATACGTATATTTTCAAATTAATTATCAGTTAACCATTTCTTTATAAAATACTTTATTTTCCCGAAGCATGTTAAGTTGTTTAAATCTGGAGGAGGTTTATTACAAATTGTTGGTTTGTAATGTTCTTTACACATGATGCCATAGTTATTTTTAATCATGAGAACTTTATATCATACAGCAGTATCCCTGATGTCCCTGAAGTATTTCATTTTTAGTTTATCTTTTATTCTATGCTCGTAGTTAAAATAATTATTAAGAATGATTGTGTAGTCCCGTAAACAGTCTGGTGACATTAATATTTTATTTTCCTTAAACAGGCTCACAGTAGATTTGTAGATATTGCTTTTTCCAGGAAACATTTTTACAAGTTTGTTTTACAACTGTTCAATTGACGAGGATATGCTAAACTGTGTTTGGCTGGAATGTTTTTATTTTTTTTTATTTTGACGAGCATTATGTCAGCCGAAGCAATTAATGCTTGTATGGCTGAACCGGCTAAATTTTGAACATTACCATATTTTATTTTTTTAGAGAAGAAGAAATCTGGTAAAGGGAGGTGCCAGCCCGGGGATTCGATCCGGGAAACCTCCGATCATCGTCGGGGCCGAACGATTGTCCAGAATAGCCAAAACATCCTATAGCCGCTGAAGGAGCGTGGTAGCCTCTCACGCTACCCTGGCCGGCAGTCCTGGCGGGGACTTTGCCAAGATCCCCTTTCCAGGGCTTCGACCAGATCCGCAAACCTTCAAAAACCAGGATGAGTTCTCTCACCGCTCAGCCACGATGACTTTGGTTATCGCATGGATGTATGCCGTGTAACTGTAGGAGCACACATTGAACACCTTTGATATGGTAAGCGAAACTTAATGAATTTCAGAACGCGACGGTGAAACGCGTTTATCGAGAAGTTAAATATTCGTTTAATAAAAGCTTCAAACTGTCTATTTCTTTTACCCTTTACTATAGCGTTACGTAACGTGTTTCGCCAGTTGTATCGTTTTTAACAGCTGTTGTTTACATCGAGAGCAGTACTGACGTTATACTTCAAGTTTTGAGTCCTTATGGTAGACCAAATATCACAAATAAGTGACGTACGGAAACCTTGTAAACTTAACCAGACCACCTGTAAAGTTTCAGCTCGCCGTCGCAGACTGGAAGCGTTTGTTCGGTAATTTGCACATGTCACAATAAGTGACATCGTTCTGTCAGCAAAAATACATCATGTTACGCATAAGTGACGCGACATAGCGAACGTATTAAGGAAGGTTTGGCAATGTTTATGAGGAATTGGGATGGAGGAACTGTGCGGCACCCGCATAGGGAAGAATTGCTACCCACCCAATCGCACTTGTAGAGGGCACCGGGGGTTCCACCTACACCCCTGTGGGAAAAATTACTTTGCATACTTGGGCTAGTTTGACAATTTAGGTATCTAAAGTTTGCTTAGTAAAAATTCGCTAATGAAAATCATAGGCCTACTTACTCAAATGTACGCCTAATCACGTAAGCATACGCCTAATCACATAAATATATAGGCCTGCTCATATAAAATAGGCCTAATGCCATGAATATAGGCCTAATCCCATAAATTCAGGCCTAATCATACGATAATAAAGGCCTAATATACATGTGGCATACGGGAGTGTCACCATATAGGCATACTCCCAGCATGTGGGAAGAAAATAATCCTTGTATTATGAAAGCTTTTTTACGATGGTTTCGTCCTTTTTTTTTGCTTTCGTCCACTGTCATTTTTCTTTTGTCCATTGTTGTATTCTGTACAAATACAATAATGGACGAAAGCAAAATGAAGTGGACGAAAGCACAAACAACGATACAACAAGGATAAAACAAGGATAAAAACAACGTAAAAAAGCTGTAACTCAATGGCTCTAGAATTGAGAATTACGATATAACACCTACTTTGTATTTCAGCTTACGAGAGTATAGCTCTCTTTAATTTGAGTTATCTGGCTGTAAGTCTCTTTTTCTCCAAAACGGTCCGATCAATCGTCTCCACCTTCTAACTGGTGTAAATATCGTCTTTGACTGTTTGATACTTTAATGTCGCCAGAGTGAACCAAGGATGGAACTCTTGTCCGGATTCGACTTTGTAGTAAGATTGTTGCAAATCTGTGTTCTATAACCGTTGATGGAATAAATGACCTTAACGCTCATTTGTACACAAACCATGTGAGTGGTATAGCGAGCTTTTGAACGAGTGTAATGATCGCCTTGAACGTTCCAAACCTATAACTGCACTCATTATCAAATTATCTGTAATCAAGGCGTCATTACCGTTTTCTACAAGAACGACGATTGGAAACATTATCCAGGTTTAGAAGGACTCGGCGAGCAACAGTACAACAAAGCGTTCGATTGGTAAGAAACTGTATCCGGTGTTTTGGCGCCAAGCCGTCTAT
Source organism: Lithobius niger (assembly GCA_023313725.1). Lineage (NCBI taxonomy): Eukaryota > Metazoa > Arthropoda > Chilopoda > Lithobiomorpha > Lithobiidae > Lithobius > Lithobius niger. The sequence continues at coordinate 16,190 of JAHWFP010160749.1, read as the reverse complement.
TTATTGAGAACATTTTTGGCGCTAAAATGTCATTCCCGCAAAAAATGCAACAAAGGCGGTCGAAGCTATGGTTGGCAGGCTTGTTGGACTAAATTCGTTTGTTTCGATGTCAATAAATGTTAAAATGCTTGTGAATTCGAAGTTGTGGAGGAAGAAGTAAAGTAAAGAAGCAGAATAAGTAAAGGAAGAGGTCAAGTTTGTGATTTAACGTGTGAGGTAATAGTCGGTAGGATTATAGCTCGGCAACTATAATGTAGTAACTTGGTGGCAGCCTTTTTGGCTCTGATATCACTACTTTTATTGGCTGAAACTTGGCGGGTTCTTTCACCCTTGTGGGTTTTGTTTTAGATATCACTTCTTTTGTTGTTTTTTGTGTGCCGTCTTATTTTTGCCACTGGCCATTTATCAACTATCTGGCCAAGTTTGGTGGAAAAATATTGAATACGAACGGAGATATATATATATTTTTTTTTAGTCTCGCTGAAATGAGGACTTCAATCATATAAATTAAAGCGTTTGCTGATTTACATTCAACTTTCAACAATATGTAGCGCGCACTGCGGATTTATTAAAAGCTTAGTGGCCCAAGCCATGCAAGCATGCGCGTGCATTTTAACAACAATGATGTGTTGCCGATTATTTCTGCAAGTCCGTATGCATTGTTACTCGTTGACACTAATAACGAGTAATGCTTATTTTGATCACCGATGGCGTTTTCTCAACATACAGAAAAAATAGCATTATACATGATTGCAATCTGTTTATTTAATGCCTCCCCAAACGTCAAACCTTAAAAGGCACGTATTGGAGTTAAAAGAGTGCTGAATACCAAATTTCATTCGCATCTGTCGCATAATTTATTTTATATGATCGGAATTAGTCAGTAGTCAGTACAGAGAAGCGTCATGTGACGTCATATTGGCTACAAGAGAGATAGCTGCAAGGGGCACTAGATTAAAATGGAGGGTTAAACAACGGCAATTCTAGTCAAGGCAGTGCTTTGAGAGCGGATTTCATAGGCTTAAAAAAACGTTATTTTCTCCAATCCCTTATGCTGCTAGGTTGTATTGGGAAAAGAAAAAATTCTACTTGCTTAAAATGTCAGCAACTGCCAACAAATCGAGAAAAATCGCGCCTTATAAGCCTAAGAAATCCTTGGCATTGGCTTCAGTATGACGGTCCTTCTTTTCCCCCTCCAGCGACCCCTGCAGCTAACCCTGTTACTTGCTCCAGCATAGAGTTATATACAATAATACTACATTGTGTCACTGCCCTATAGAGCAGTGACACGACGTAGTATTATTGTATATAACTCTATGCTGGAACCTTAATGGGTTAGCTGCAAGGGGCACTGCAGAGAGAAACAGAAGGGCGTCATACTGAAGCCGATGCTGTGAAGAGTGATTTCTTAGACCTAAAACGCGCGATTTTTGTTGTTGGAGAAAACAACATTATTTTAAGCCTAAGAAATCCGCTCTTCCGTTTTTTCCCTCCATTTTTATGTAGTGCACCTTGTAGTTATGCCCTCCAAAACACATACTGGTGCCAATTTGATGCCAATATGGCGGTAAATGTCACTCTCTATACTATAGTAGTCAGTAGTCAGCTGAAATCAACGATCTTCACGTATTTTTATCACCTTGATACAGTTTGTGCACTTGATTGAAATACAACTATTGCTTGTCAGGGCACAAAGACCGCCCATTTCCAACAATTTTCAAGCTGTTTCACCGCATAGGTATTTATCCTCATCATCGTGAAATACGCTCAACTCTGGTTTCAGATAAAGCACCAAAGCTAGTGGCCATGCAACAACAATGCAGCAGTTAAATAATGACTTTCTTACAATGAAGTTACAATGAAGTGTGACAATTATTGAACGTGAACCGTCCAGCCATGTGTAATATTGAGTAAATATGTTACTGATTATTCTCTGTTTACGTTTCAGTGTACACAGACGTATAGTCTCAACCCTAAGTTAGGCTAACTGATTTAGTATGGCGAATTCCTTTTGAGCAGTCGCGAGATACTAATGACCGAGATCTGTGTGACCGACCTGTGATCTGTATATGATCAATGGACTTGTGTAATCGAACTTGAGTAGCACTCAACACATTGTTTATTGTTTCCAAAATGTTGGTAAGTAAGCGTTTCGATTCCTTCAGGCGGGTTGATGATAATTGAGCGACGGTAGCCATCTCCTAAGAAAGTCAAACATCATGTGTGTCGGTGCCATCGGTAATTGACTCTTACGGACCAAACACCAGATTTAAGCGTGAAGGAATCAGACCAGGAAAGTTCTTGATCTTGAGCGTTTTCAAGTAAAAATGTAGGTTTGTATATTGATCACGTATTGGCTCGGCTATATAGTCTTCTGCACAGCCGTACCGGCTTAAACCATGCGCAATGGCTGTTTGCCGTGACGTCACCATGAGTTAGCCAATGACGAACGAGAACAACGGCTGTTTGGCCGTCTGATTGGACTAGCCCAATCACGTGATATGCACGTCACAGCAATCAGCCATGGCGTGTGGTGTAGATGACTATTACAACGACATATAGTCCGTCCGTCGCTTTTTTCAACTTCGCATACCAGATAGAGACGACCACGGTTTATCAACGTTAGCTTCAGTCTCAAAAGTTAGTTTAAAAACACGGCAAATTAAATTCCTGGCAAATTCGTTACTTCCTTATAGAGCTGATAGGCTCCCCGGATGTAACTATGAAATAATAAAATTTGATCGTCGAACTGAAATCGTAAGAATAACACGCAACCGTAAAAACAAAAGGATTTTAGCTTCGTTTAAAAGTCTCGTCGTATTGTTGCATGAATTGTTGGCTTACCGTCGAACCAAAGTCTCATTATAGCCCTCTTTGCTACTTAACGAAAGTAAAACTGCAGTAAAAAATTTAGGCTTAAAAACTGAAAATTAGGCCTAAAATCACGTTATCACGATAACGTCAAATTGCTACGAGCCGTTGCTGGCTTTATCAACAGCACTCTGTCTCTATTCTGCGTCTCTCCCGTCACTTCCCTTCCGATGATCTACGTAATTATGTTGCGCAATACGTTGTAACACTGTAACTATGTGCCCGGAGGTGCACCATGTTGCAAAAATGAATAGGTAAATGCAAAAATTAAAATTGTAGGTAAAAATTATGTCTAAAGGCTGACAACTAAGCCTAAAATGTAAATCAAAAGCTAACACATTTGTAATCGGCAATTGTCATGGTTACTGGTTTTAGTTTAAATAATAGACATCGCTGTTGCAGTGCGTGATAGAGGTGTGCGCCTCAACATTGAAAGTGGCGGAACTGTACAGAAGACCGGGTGCGACTAGGTAGTCTCTGCAGCCGCTTGTTTTCATTGTGTTATGGGGTGGGCAAATGTAAGTGACACGTTTGACACAATAACCTTACACCCGCACTGGTCTTGCTACAAAGGTGATTAAACAAACATAAGAAAATTCCCATTATATCATCCGGCGTCTCCTATATATAGTCATATTGACAAAAAAAAAAGTCCACTGCATGGTACCCGGATGATACGACGGGAGTTTTGTTTAACAATGCTTACTGCAGCTTTGTGTTTCTATGCTTCAAAGGAGCGGCAGTCTCTTATAGTTTATTGCTACTTAGGGACCGTTTTTCTTTTCCCCCCCGGGGGGGGGGGGGGCCCCCCGGCAGATTGCCGTCATCAGTACAAAAAAAATTCATGACCCCACCCCTTTGGTCTTAGTGAATTTGTTTCTCCCTCCCCCACTTCCAAACCCCAAAAAAATTGTATGACAATTTTCATTTTCATGAAATGAGTGTACAAAACGTACTAGGCCTACTTTAATACCTTGTGGAATGTCCTGAGCTAAATAAATTTATCACATTAACAGTCTATAACTTGTTGTGCACTCACTCTCTCGCAGTTTTTTTTCTGGCCGGCCCCCCCCCCCTCCTGCTAGCAGTTTCAAAACATTTTTTAGCCTCCCTCTCTCTTCATATAAACATTTTCATGGACCCCCCACCCCACTCATTTTCGCCGGCCAACCCCCGTTCATTATGAACGGTACCTACTTTAGGGCATGGCGTAAAATACGACATTTAATGCTTAATTACATATAGAAAAAATACAAAACACAACAAAAAATTATTTACAACACTGTCGGACCAAGTCGCACATGTCGTAAGTCGCACATGGAGCGACAAAATTAAAAGAGAAAAATCGTCGTCAGAAGCTACATAATACACTGATAAACTTTTTTTTTCACGAAAACCTCTACATTCAATCGCAGAAATTTTTTGTTGGACACAGATTCTTAATTTTAAACAGTTTAATAAATACACAGTAATAATAATACATTTCTTTGAAATGAACCAAAAGAGATCAGAGATCAATGACAAATCTTATCCTACCACCAAAGAACATTTTTCACAAGTCATGACAAAAATAAGTTTGGAGTACTAATAAGACTTAGTTAAAGAGTACTATTGACTAGTTATTTTTAGGCCATTGGGGGGGGGGGGACCCCCGGAAAAAAAATTTGGGAAATAAAAGGTTAGAAGGAATTAAATTAAAGGTACATTCCTCCCGGTTAGCTTTCCTGTATGACTTAGTTTTGAAACATTACTTCTGACGCTTGTAAATGTTGCAAAGGTATTCATTTTCCTTTATATTTCCCTTGTGAGAAGCGGTTTTGCTACATTCATTCTAACCGATGTAAATTTTGCAAAAGCTTTTTTCGCGCAGGATGCTCGAATATTGTGAGAAGGTAAGTCCTTTTAAGTGCTAACAAATTGGGTCGTTACTGATTTCAAGCTGTAAATTATTAAAGGGTAATTACATCCATTTTGACATAATTGTTTTACTTTTGGATCACTTACACAATAACTAAACACAAGAACTGCGGTAGGAATACGTTACGTACGTCCGATACAACAATTTTATTACTGCATCACCAAAAAACGATACGGAGACCGCCATTGTTTTGCTGGAACGCGCAGAAATTAATGCCTACAGATGGTGCTTATCGATTTCGACTCGCAGCCAATTGAGATAGCTGTGTTGACTGTGAGCAGCTCAAGCGACTCACGGCCTTAGCTGGCTACTACCATCGGTCAGCTAAGGCCGTCAGACGCTTGAGCTACTCACAGCCAACAGAGCTATCTCGTTCGGCTGCGAGTCGAAATCGATAAGCACTATCTGGTGGAATTCATTTCTGGGCGATCCAGCAAAACAATGGCGGTCTCCGTACCGTGTTTTGGTGATGCAGTAATTAAATTGTTGTATCGGACGTACGTAACGTATTCCTACCGCAATTCTTGTGCTTAGTTATTGTTTAAGTGATCCAAAAGTAAAACATGCATGTCAAAATTGATGTAATTGCCCTTTAAACCTGAGGCCACGGTTTTGATTGTATCACAATCATAATTTTGATTTCTACACGTGCGGCTGCTTTAATTTTCATTGAACTGAATGAATGACGTAACCTACGTCACAAACGAGCTGAGGCTTTGTTGGTCAGTGACAAATTTAGTCATGTGAAGTATGGATATACTGTACAATAAACCAAACTCTGTCGACTTGGCTGATGTAACGGCTAATTCGGCAGTGGTAAATGTGAAAATTATGAATGAGGAAATTTATAGACATAAAATGTTTCCAGAAGAAAAGGTTAAGGTGACGATAAGACCGTGTGTACATTCACAGTTCTATGAAAGTTGTGAGATCCACCCAAAACTGGTATAAGAAAAGAAGTCAAGTTTCCAAAAAGGGTCGGCTTTTGAAAATAGTAGTAAATCATTCAACCAGGAAAAGGCCGCCAAGGTAAACCCTGTTAGCCAAGTTAATCGCACCGAATAATGCTTTTGGAGGTTAAATGAAAACTTGAACAATGTTGTAGTTTTCATTTAGCTTTCGAACTATTAGTCAGTGCAATTAATAGTCTGGCAGCCTTTCCCTGATTGAATGATATCACTGCTTTGAAAATCCGACCCTTCTTGGAAACTTGGTGGCATTTCTTATACGGGTTTTGGTTTTGGGAGGATTTTATTTAACTAAATGAATAACGCAGCCTACATTACAAACGAGCTAAGGCTTTGTGGTGGACCCTTTTACTACGAAATGCCTAAGATCGTTTGCTTGTCGCATCGACATAAATTAAAAGAAGAATAAGCAATCGCTTTTGTGATATTCTGTTCCACTCTATTTGCTTATTTTTTTTATTTTTAAACTTCATTGCAAAATCGACGTATTCCGAAGCCGTATACTGTTTTCGAATGGGTAGTGGTGGAGGTTGGATTGAACCCAAAACATGACGTCATCCCTTGTCAACAATTAATACTGCTACCCTAAAACATGGTATTTTTCGATTGGAAACTTAATAACGGTTTTCATAAATTCATTATAATGAGTATTTTTATTTTGTTAGGCTGCTAATGTTATTAGGCGGTTCTCAAAAGTGTTTTTTTTTTTTTTTTTTGCGGTTATTGCTTAACGCTTGGAACGTTTTGTTTTTGCGTGACTGCATGCACAGCCACCTACAGTAAAAGCCATATCATCTTTCCCTCCCACAATGCTCCGCACAACGGCGAATCAAATACCGACGCGGCAAGTTTGCCAAGGGGCGTCATCTGTTGACAGAATTTGGAACTCTGGTCGGTTAGTTTGAAATGTCGCCGCTTGGTGTAGAGATGGCAGCACCTAGCAACCTAGCGCTTCCTTCTATGTCAATGGTTGATTTTACTTGCCTAATTTGTCTTGATCTGATCCGGCCTTAACTGTAGGTAGCTGTGCTGCATGTCAGCACTTTCACCGAGCTCTTCCTGGATCCAGGTGAACATATCATCACAAGCTGCATTTGAAAGCAGTGCTTCCATTTCTCACTTTCAGAATTTCCCCGAGTACAGACAAAATTTCCGTTTTTATTCCCTGTGCAAAAAAAAAAAAAAAAAAAAAAAAAAAAATTCGCGTTCTTACTTCCCTTATTTGATTTCCTTTCATTACACCATTAATTTTTAACATTTTCCTAATTTAAAAAAAACTAACGAACTCGTTTTGAAGGCACAGGAACGTCACCGATTGACGCAAATTGAAAATAAATTCAAACGCTATGCTTGTCTAATTTAGAACTAGTCCTCCTGCAGCTCCTGCTATAGAAGTGAAGGATATGGGTGGATCTGTAAAAATTAGTACGGCCACAATTTTCGTGATTTTAGCCTTAATAAACCAGCATCAAATGAAAAATACACCCTAATTAAACTGTAAATTGTAACTTGAACAATGTTGTAGTTTTCATTTAACTTTCGAACTATTAGTCGGTGCAATTGATAGTTTGGCAGCCTTTACTTTGAAAATCCGACCCTTCTTGGAAACTTGGTGGCTTTTCTTATACTAGTTTGGACTTGATTTGCCTTCCTGATGATTCACAGGCAAAGCATTAGCGGAGGTATTAGTAGTCCCAACTACAGCCTGGGCCCCCGCATATAGGCTTGGAAGATACGACGTGATATTTTCTTCGTGTCCCAATACCTAATCCCCTCACCTTCCCTTGGCCAATCTGTATCATTATTTGTGATTGTCTTCTGTCTTTTAATTTATTCTGGCTGTTAGCGATCTTAGGGTCCTTGCCAGACCTGTTGCTATTGTGACAAATTATTATTATTATTATTATTAAGTATAATCTAATCTCTGGCTCAACCTCTTCTACGTAAATCATATCCGGAGATTTGTTCCCTTCTATAGAGCAGTGACATTTGCCGCCATATTGGCACCAGTATGGGTTTTGGAGGGCATAACTACAAGGTGCACTACATAAAAATGGAGGGAAAAACAACGGAAGAGCGGATTTCTTAGGCTTCAAAATAACGTTGTTTTCTCCAACAACAAAAATCGCGCGTTTTAGGTCTAAGAATTCACTCTTCACATCATCGGCTTCAGTATGACGCCCTTCTGTTTCTCTCTGCAGTGCCCCTTGCAGCTAACCCATTAAGGCCCCAGCATAGAGTTATATACAATAATACTACGTCGTATCACTGCTCTGTAATTCATAGCTGGGGTTGGGTAAGGTTAAAATGTTAACAAACGTTTGTTGGAGTAGAAGATTGTGAACTTCCGGAAGTTACGAGAAAGTGGTTCTAGATGGAGAGTCACTAGGGAAACTCGCAACTTCCAAATTTCCCCATTTTTTCACCATTTTTTCTGTTTAATATTTGTTTCCCTTTTAAATGCATTTTTCCCCTAGAAAGGGGTAAATACCCTGTAAATGGAATCACTCTTCGCATGGTCGCCGGCCAAACGAATCTATGGGCCCTTCTAAGCTGTGTCACAATTAAAAACTTGGATTTAAAGGAAGACTTTTTATCCAATGTTCAAATTTGCTCTCTGAACGTAAAGTTTAAAAAAAATAAATAAATAAAATGTAAATATTTATGCAGGCTACTAGTTTTTTTTTTGGGTTGGGTAAGAAAACAAAAGCCATTGCAACAAACAGCAATTAAAAAATTGCAAACAAAAATAATACGCCGTGCGCCTCGCCATTTTTTTTTAGCACCACTCATGAAAACCATTTAATTTACTTTTCAAGGTAACGGCGTAATCTATATGTGTAATTAATTACACTAGAGGTCAGGGAGCAAGTAACGGCCCCGCGCATCTGGTTGGAGAGTTTGCATTGCGGGAAAGTGTTTCTGGACAGCATGCTTCTCGAAAGGGCAGATTTGAGACTGCCCTGAGCTTTATGTATTTCCGCCACCATGAACATAAACATGGCTGATAGAATATAATAGAAATGATCATTAGACAGTGGATATCATTAGCAGTGGGGGTGGATAGGGTGATTTTAGTGCGCTGATTGAGTGAGCGAAGCGAACGAAAATCAGCGTCAGGCAGCCAGTGTGCGCAACAATTTGAAGAATCTTAATTCGGTCGAACATGGACATACACGTGAGCTGTCATATCTAACCAATGTTGCAAATCATACATTCTGCTAGTATCTTTCTAAGAAGGGTTAACTATTGTGCGCGCAGCGTATCTTGAGTCCTGCAGATATTTTATGAGCGGCCACATCTTCCTTGAGG
>JAHWFP010160748.1:3953-16774 GCA_023313725.1 Lithobius niger | reverse complement strand
ACAAGGAGATATACCCGCAAGAAATGGACGATCTTAAAAATACTGTTAAAACCTTGAAACAAACGCAAGAAGAAAGCTTACAGTATAACCGTAACCGGAATATTGAAATTTTTGGGGTAGAGACAGAAACAAGAGAAAACTTACGGGACACAATCTACAGAATTGCTGATGCACTTGACTTAAAAGATTTCAACGAAAACAAGATAGACAAGGCTCACCGACTGCCGTCGAAAAATAACAAAACTCCATCTATCTTAATACAGTTCAAAAACAGGACTGACAGGGACATGTGGCTGAACAATAAAAACAAGAAATTTCTGAACAACAATGATGTGTTTGGAAATGAGAATACAGATCGTATTTTTATTAATGAACATTTGACCCCATTTTACAAAACTCTATTATGGAAAACAAAACAAGCTCTTATTCCAACCCACAAGTTTATATGGTTCAAGGACGGAAAGATACAGGTAAAACAAGATGAAAAAGACCGAAAATCTACTACAATCAAAGGAGAAGAAGATCTCTTAGCAATCGTTAGAGATATAAAAGAAACAAAAGAAAAAAGAGCTGATACGACGAATCTGACATCCCATCAAGAAATAAATAATAAAAATTCAACAGAAACGTAAATAATACGATTGACAACTACATCAATGACATTTGCGAAAATTTCGACGATTTAGAGGCTCTTTTTTGTTGCTCCACCTTTAAAAATATTAAGTGCATTCATACAAATATTCGTAGCTGTAGGCTACACTGGGATTCCTGGTTGGCAGAATTCTATACCGCTAATATTCAATGGGATGTGATTGCCCTTACTGAAGTAAACATTACAGAAAACGAAAGTGCTCTTTACCAAATTAAAAATTATGTTCAATTTGCAAACTGCAGGGAGAAAAAAAGAGGTGGAGGAATACTGTTGTTTTTCAACGAAAATACAGTTAAAAATGTTGTGTGTAAAAAGGTAAAAATTGATGAAAATGAAATTATGTCTAGTATATTGGAATTTAACAACAAAACATTTGAAATTATAACTGTTTATAAAAAAACCCTCTGCAAGTAGACAACATTTCATTAAGAAGATTAAAGAATATGTTAAAAATATTGATATAAATAACAGTATACTTTTATCAGGAGATTTTAACTTTAACATTTTAGAAGGCCATCAAGATCCAAATGAAAAATATGACATTGAAAGATTTGAAAATACAATGGCAGCTTTAGGCCTTACTACACATATAAATTCCCCCACCAGAGTTGATTCTAGAGAAAACAGAATTACAACATCATGTATCGACCTAATTTACAGCAAACTTCAACATTTTTTATATAACTCCTTTGTAATAAAAATAAAAATTGCGGATCATTACTTCACGGCAATTCAAATTTGGTGTGAAGAATACTCGCCTAATGAACAGGTACAGAAAAGTACATATTATCAGGAACTCAATCACAAAGGTGTTAATTTACAGCTTAAAAATTATAACTGGAATTATTTGCACAAACTTAGTAGACCTAATGATATTTACAATGAAATTGAAACTGTGGTTAAAAATATTTACAATAGTAATACTATCACAAAGTCTCATAGAAATTTAAAAATAAATAAAAATAAAAAATGAACAAAGACAGGAATGGATGAACTCTGATCTATTGAAAATAATTAACGAAAAAAATAAACTTTGGAATACAATTGCTAAAACAAAAATTCCTAATGTAAAGGACTTAGAAAAATACAAAGCACTTAAGAAAAATATTACAAAACAAATTCTGGTTGCCAAAGCAGAATACTACAAAATATTCTTTGAAACAAATAAACATGATAGTAAAAAAATTTGGGATAAAATAAATACAATAAGTGGACTCAAGAAAAAAAATGGTAACTTAGATGAACAAATAAAAAAAAATTTCAAAGAAAATAATACACAAATGCTTTGTAACAATTTTGCCAAATACTTTGACCAAGAAGTACCACTATTGAAACTACAAAAAAACAAAGATAACGCTTCTAAAACAAAAAATAAAACTTCAAACACAAGAAATACAAGCACATGTATTAATTCTTTTCAAGTTGTAAAACCAACCACCCAAAATATTATCACAATTATGTTAAATTTAAACTTAAAAAAATCTTGTGGATATGATGGTTTTTTATTGGAACATTTTGTCAATAATAAGGAAAATTCAGCAGAATTCTTGAAGATACTTATTGATGCAATTATTGATTCTGAAATTTGGCCTGATAGCCTAAAAAAGCAAGTTATAAGACCTATATATAAAAAAAGTGAAAAAATTTTTTACAGTAATTACAGGCCTGTTGCTTTACTCCCAGTTCTTAATAAAATCATTGAAAAATATTTTGCTAATTGCATTTCTAATTTCTTAAATAAATTTAAACTTCTGAATAAAGCTCAATATGGATTCAGACAGGGACTTGGGACTATAAATGGACTAAATGTCATTAATAATAAAATACTTAATGCTTTAGATAATAGTAATCATGTCGGCCTAATCTCTATTGATCTGAAAAAGGCCTTTGATACAATTGACAATAAAATACTGCATAATAAACTTTACAATATTGGTATTCGTGGAAAAATATTAAATATTCTAGCAAGTTATCTGAACAACAGACAAAGTTGTGTAAAAATTGCGAATTCACAAAGTGAATGGGCTAAGGTTCAATATGGGGTACCACAGGGCTCAATTCTTGGTCCTATGTTATTTTTAATTTACATAAATGATATTACTGAAAGAATCCATAAATGTCATATCACCCTATATGCTGATGATATTCTCATTGTTTCTATCCATAAAAAACAAAATTTAATGGTAAAAAACTTACAAAGCGAATTTAACAATATTAATCAATATCTTTATGATAACGAACTTTACATCAACAATGAGAAAACCAACTTTTTGCATGTATCTACATCTCACACTGAAAAATTAAAGTGTGGTATTTTTTCGCATAAAGAGGATTGCCTTGAAATTTTTAAGTGTAACAGTTGCCCTAGGATTAAACAGGTATCCTCCCTTCGATACTTGGGACTTCAAATTGATGAAAGTTGGAAATTTTATACACATATTGAAAATATTAAAAACAAAATTAGGAAAATGATACCACTACTATATAAGGTTAACAATTGCTTTGGGATCGAAGTAAAAAAAATACTTTATGAATCTTGGATTCTGTCATATGTCAGATATGCATGTACAATTTTTGGATCAACTACGGATAACTACATCGAAAATCTACAAAAAGTACTGAATATAGCAACGAAAGCATTATTTAGATCTACGCAAAAAATGTCAACTACTGATATTCTGAAGAAATACAGCTTAATGAACTTCTCATTACTTTTTAAATTGACAGTAATAACGAATAATTTTTTTGATTTAACATATCAGACTAAAATTTTAAGACATGTACGAAATCATGCAGCATGGCTCAAAATACCATCTTGGAGAAACTCCTATGGCAAAAGAAGACTGGAATATAATATTCCAACTATTTTAAATGAAATACCATTGGATATCAGACAGACCCTAACCAGATCTAATATCAAAAAAAAAATTAAGAATTGGCTTATGCTGAACTATTATTAGGTCTAATTGATCAAACTTAAATTGCATCTTCGTTAGCTTATTGACTTAGTATTCGTTTATTTGTGTGTGTGTGTGTGTTAAAATCTGAAAAATATGATGTAAAAAATAAACATGTTATGAAATTGTTATGACATTAGGTTTTGGATATGTTCAGTGCACATACAAGCTCTTTGAGCTTCGTGCATGCACATGAAATGTGTGTATATTTATACTGAATAAAAATTATTATAAATTATTATTATTATTATATTATTATTATTATTATTATTATTATTATTATTAAGACAATCTTTAAAACTGCAAACATTAAACGGTGTGTATTGCACATAATAAACTGTCATTATTACTTTTTTTTATACCTGTGTTTATATTATTTTACCATGTGTAAAGTTTGTAACTGCACATAAAAGTTCACATGGAACTTCGTCCGTTGTGTTTCTAATAAACTGATATTATTATTATAGAATAATAATTATCCACCCAAAACCAAAACTGGTATAAGAGAAACCGCCAAGTTTACAAAAAGGGTCGGCCTTTCAAAGTAGTGATATCATTCAAACAGGGAAAGGCCGCCAAGGTTAATCCTATTTAGCCAAGTTAATCCCACATACTAATAGTTCGAAAGTCTAGAAGATTGCTACTCGGTAGCAATCTCCAAGTTTTCATTTAACGTCCAAAGTATTATTCGGTGCGATTAACTTGGCTAAATAGAATTAACCTTGGCGGCCTTTCCCTGGTTGAATGATACCACTACTTTGAAAGGCCGACCCTTTTTGTAAACTTGGCGGCTTCTCTTATACCAGTTTTGGTTTTGGGTGGATATCACAACTTTCCAATAAACTGATATTATTATTATAGAATACATAACTAGTTGTTCCCTGGCGTAACACACGCCGGTCTCGCTGATTCCCGCTGCTCCAACTCGGCTCTAATAGTCAGCATTATTGAAGCAATAGTGTTTGTTTCTAATTCTTAGAGCGCATATCCGTTTCATTGTCGGCTGCTCGCCCTTTTTTCTTTGCTACCGTAGCAAGAATGAGCCCGCTCGCCCTCTCGGTGAGCGTTGCAGCTTCGTTTGTTTAATCGTGATCCCTAACAATTCCCGTCTGGGAATCTGGCTGCTGCAGTTATAGGGCCTTAGGGCTTCGGGCAGAGTGTTTAACGCTCGTTAAACCCTTTGAAACCCTAACAATCCTTCATCATTAAGCTTAGTCTGCTCCTATATATAGATTACTAGCATCGTAACAGGCTTCGCCCGGGGATTTGTTTGACCCGTGGTTGTTTCCCAGTATTTGCTCGGTGCTGCCTGATCGTACACTGCAACAGTCGATTTTTGTTTGTGTAATACTCCCCCTTTCCGCCAATCCTCTCCCTCCCCTCTCCCCTCTTCCTTTTATCCCGTCCTCTCCCTCTCCTCTTGGTTTCCTTCCCTTTCTCCACTTTGCTATACGTAGTTGAACACGTACCCGGCTTCCGGGTCCCGTGCTTAATGGTAACAGCTCACTTTGCCCCCCAACCCCTCCCAGTCTTTCGCTGTGGCTTAAGCGATGCGTACCGTGTGAAAAAGAAGTGTGCATGACGTCATGTAATACTTGCCCTTGAGCTTATCACGGTATTTGGTTAGAAGGATAATTGTTAGATCCAATTGTTAATCGAGGCAACAATGTGCCAATTTCAACTTCTTTTCAGGGCAACAACGTCCCAGTTTCAACTTCAAGCCAAAGAATTAACACACTCGCACGTTTTCATTGTTCCCCTTCCGGGGGTCGTTGCGGTTGCTTCATTTCTGCTATGAGACTTTGGTTTATAACTCTACTGGTTTTTTTAACTGAACATTTTGTTAATACAAAAGAAAGCACACATAGCTTTTTGACTGCACTAACCAATACAATAATTAATACTGATATATGTATGCCCTGACAAACTGAAAATGCAACTGTAAAGACCTGTCTTAAAAAAGGAATAAAAAAGACTGTAGTAACTAGACCTACTGCAAATTTACCAGTCCTTAATAAAATCGTTGAAAAATGTTTCCCTATGCAAATTGAAAATTTTCTAAGCAACTTTAATACCATAAATAAAACAGAACTATAGTTGAACCCCAAGCTGATTCCCGCTGATTCAACTCGGCTCTGACAGTCAGCATTATTGAAGCAATAGTGTTTGTTTCTAATTGTTAGAGCGCACATCCGTTTCATTGTCGGCCGCTCGCCCTTTTTCTTTGCTACCGTGGCAAGAATGAGCCCGCTCGCCCTCTTCGTCATTATTGAAGCTTCCTTTGTTTAATCGTGATCCCTAACAATCCCTCAACATTAAGACTGCTGCCCTCAACTTCCCATGTTAAACCAAAATTTTGATGCTAATTTTTCTGATGTCTTTCAATATTTTCCTTTAAAATTTAGTAAACAAGCTTTGTTGGACTTGCTGAACATGTGTACTAACTTTTATTAATTTCCGATTTGTCACATCGGAGACCTGGACTTGAGCTGGAATGGCGATTTTCATTTTTTGGCTTGTTGGACGTCTTGTTAGCACGACACGTTTCTACTACGCTCTCTACAGATCAAACTATTTGTCCTATAATACTGACTCTTAGCTCATTTTACATGTATTTCTCTGTAGATGTGCCCTTTCCATAAAGCCTTTTGTAATTGGTCAAGTGGTTCAGGGGTTAGGGAGCTCTAAACGACCAGATTGATTGTTTTACATTGTTTTTAAACATCGTTATTATGCTACAATGCCAATCAGCCAACGTCAGCCGCAAGACGTAGAGACCGACGATAAATAGGTTTGTTTCCGTATTGATTTGTGCAATCCGTAATTGATAAAGATACAAACCATTAAAACAAGCTAATATAAACTGCATCATGGTACGCCTAAGTAGCACGAAATAGTAAAAAAAAAACGATCTCGTATGGTGCTTAAGGTAAGGTTTAACTGATCCGAAGTGAAAACAGCAAAGGAACACAAATAAACTTTCCTGTAAGGTTTCAGATACTGCAGTGTTGCTGTACTGTTTAGTCCACGTGAAACCTTTCTGCTGTATCCAACCATTATGCACATAAATACAGTTAAAGCCAGACCCCCATTTTAAAACTTTTCATGCCCAAACAAACGAAGAAAAATGTAAGGCTACACACTCAACTACTTTCTTGACTACATGTTTTCAGTGTTCTTCAGTCATGTCGTCTACTTTCCATTCATCACCCTTCTGATGATACATATATCATTTTTCAAGATTTTCAAGCACTTTTCCAGGCATGGAATTTCATTATTACTCTCCAGGACATATCCAAATCTTCAAGGACTTGCACGAACCCTGAATTACCTGTAGATCTGTGCTAAGCACACTAAGACGATTAGTTTTAAAAATGTTTCCAGCGATTCGTTTAGCCAAGCTAGAATGCGCCAATCATTAGCTGATCTATCGCGTACAGCAGTAAGGTTTCACGTGGACTAAACAGTACAGCAACACTGCAGTATCTGAAACCTTACAGGAAAGTTTATCTGTGTTCCTTTGCTGTTTTGACTTCGGATCAGTTAAACCTTACCTTAAGTATCAAACGAGTTCGGTTTTGTTTACTATATATATATATATATATATTTGGCTTCAGGGCTTTTATATGCTTAAAGGTACATCCGGCCTGCCTTATAACATTTCGCTTGCCTTATAACAGCCACGCGCGGTCGCCATCCGCGCATATTACCATTGCTAATAGACGCACCAGCATGAATGCATTAATTGTGTCGTCACAAACCGGAATGATGTTTGTATTTTAAATTAACACTTTATACATTTTTAGGTTAGTATCTTATAATTTTTCTTCGGCGATCTATTGGTATAAATAATTTTAATTTTTACCGCATTAGTCTTTTAGATTTTTGATCTCTTAATTATTTGCGAACGATTAAAAATTAGTACATGCACACAGACACAGTTGATATGTCAAGGTTATTGTAAGCGTGCAAAGAATCATTTAATCTCAGGATGCAGTAAATAATGTTCCCAATATTCAACAGAAAATAATAATATATAATAATATATAGGTTTGTTGCAAACTCAACCGGAATGACAAGGACCTGGAGGTCAGTAACTGCCATCCGAATTTAAAACTAAAAAAATAAGTATAGATTACAACAACTAAAAAAAAAAAAACAGTTTGAAAGTTTAAAATGAAGAAGACAGCTCGGCTGCAGAGGAAGGAGGACGGGTTGATGGTTTTGGGTTGGGGTCACGAATGCCTTACCACCAAGGTTAGACCTACCAGAGACACAATGGTCCCCGATGGCATCGCCAAACGTGAGGGACCCGTAGTTGGGGTGAGGGGGGGGGGGGGGGGGGGGACCCAGCTATGAAGTCAATTGTTTCTATAAAACAATAATAAAATAATGCGACGTAGTTTAAAGCTTGGCCAGAACCAATTGTCAATCATAAAAAAATATAATAAAAACAATAATAACAACAATAATAAAATTTCATGCAATGGTTGCAAAGGTCAACTGGTGACCGCTAATACCTAGCCTGGTAATATTTTTAAGAAAAAAGAATAAAAAGAACTTAAGGTTTGTGCATACAGCAAAATGGAACAAGGAGAACGTGCCACTAATACAAGTCCAAGCATTAAAAAATTTTTAACAAAATTATGCTTCATCATATGCAATTTAAAAAAAAATAAAAAATTTGAACAATTACATTTTAACTAAAATCTCTAGTAAGATAATTTTTTAGACAGACTTTTTTTAAACGACTTTTAAAACAGGACAAGGTTTGAGCTTCAATTACCATTGCAGGTAATTTGTTCCAACAAGTTACAACTCTATTGCTAAAGAAAAATTTCCTAGTATTTGTAAATTATTTTACTTAGCTACCGGCCATTATTTATCGCCGGGGGGGGGGGGGGGGGGTGCCCCGGGGCGCCCTCCCCCGCGTGTTGGGATTTTCCCGGGGGGGAGGCCCCACATTTTTTTCGCCCCCGCGGGGGGGGGGGGGTTCACAGAAAAAAAGACTGAGCAAACTTGAAGAAAAAGTAATTTTCGATCTCAAAAATGACATGCCTAATGTAGCTTTTTTTAGTAAACTTCCTAGAAAATCCTTGATTCCTGGTCCCTTCGGTAGGGATCGGTGCCTTGTTCCCTTAGAAGACTGTCCAGCTCTACGTCTGAGATTGCTCGCTGCTTGGCAAGCCTTGTAGCATAAACAAGACGGCAGTAAGTTGCTGACTATCAAAGGCACTCTCCAGGAAAGGCACTGGACTTGTCGCTGCAGTCACCGGAAAGAGGTGGTGTAACCCCGTGTGCGTATTGGTCACACCAATCTTACTCATTGTTTGCTTTTGAGGGGGTTATACCTCCTGAATGTCACTGGTGTCACCGGCCACTCAAAGTCCGTCACGTTCAAGTCGATTGTCATCACCTTGATGGTGTTCGTTGTCATTTTCACTTTCCGCCAGACATTGCGTGTCCATTGGGTGAAGATTCTCTCCTCCTTTCCGGGTTTTTCAATTTTTTCAGGAGGTTTTTTTTTTATTTATTTATTAAAATTAATTTCTTCTGAGCCTTAAAGGCTTGCCTGATAACATTCCGCCTGCTTTATAACAGCCACGCGCAGATCGCCTCCACGCATTTTACCATCGCCTAGGTCAACTGAAATAGTAGCTACTATCTATCTCATTTGGCTTTGGGAGTAGTATACGAAACAGCATCAAGTTAAAGATTGTGTCGTCACAAACCGAAATGATATTCGTATTTTAACATCACTATTTATAATTTTTTGGACTTGTATATTGTAATTTTTTTCGGCGATCTATTGGCATAATTAATTTAAATTTTTACCGCATTAGTCTTTTAGATTTTTGATCTCATAGTAATTATTAGCAAACGATTAAAATTAGAACATGCGCACACACACAGATGAAACGACAATGTTATTGTAGGCGCGCAAAGGATCATATACGTGCAGGATGCAAGACATATAGTTCCCAAATATTCAACAGAAAGTCTCGTAGACACCACATTTTCAAACGAATTTTTAGCAAGGGAAAGATTAACCGTAAGTAAATGAGACTTTTGGGGCCGTACTTGATGTGGAGGATCGAGAAAAATGGCGCTGGTAGGAATGTACCTTTAAAGGCAGCATTTCACCTTTTCAACTCCTAGATGCACCACCGTAGAATCTTCGAGCAGTATAAAGAAAATAACGATAAATTAAAAAAAAAAAACACTTCGCTGCAACGCCGCGAATTTTCATAACTAAAACGAGATCACGTGACCCACATCAGCCTATTGGATGACGGACAATCTGGAACGTGGATGCTGTGTTTAGAACATGGGCAAGGCTACTGAAGTGGCGAACCGGCTCCTTTAAGTCAGCCGAAGCAATTTAATGCTCGTATAGCTGAACTGGTTCAATTTTGAACATTACCAGACTTTTTAGAGAAGACAAAATATATGGGTAAAGGGAGGTGCCAACCCGAGGATTCGATCCGGGAAACCTCCGATCATCGTAGGGGCCGAAAGAATGTCCGGTATTGGCCAGAATAGATCCCAGAGCCACTGAAGGAGCATGGTAACCTCTCACGCTACACTAGCCGGCCGTCCTGGGGGGGACTTAATACTGATATACAAGGTCTAGATTTGGGATTTGGTTAACTTCTCTGGAATGTGTGGCATAGTGGCAACCCGGTCCACTGCACTGTGACTGACGTTGGCGCTAATGACCAAGCTGTCGACACGCCATTAAACCTCCCCCCCCCCCCTCCTTGGCTTCTTCTGCTTGCATGTGCTGGCTATTGTTTGGGATGAGCATACAAGCCAACAATGTGTTCATCTTCGTATAAAACTAGACACATGATGGGTTTAAGAAACATTGGTGGTTTATAGAACATTTTTATCTCAACCTTGTCCTTTTGTTAAAAAGGAGACACGTCTTCCTTACAACTAGTGGTAACTTGTTGGTGCGATAATTTAACTACAGGAAATCATTTACATGAGGCATAGTTTCATGAGGCATACGAAAACACATTTTTTGGAGGGGCTCACATTATTTTGGACACCTTGAGTGGAGGGATAGGAGAAAATCAAGATTTTTTTAAGGGTTTTGAAAAGGGGTTCATCGAAAATTTGGTGGTCGCATTTCCATTTCCTCTGTTCTCTCTCTCCCCACCTCCTCACCCCTGGCCATAAATAATTACCGGTCCCTTAAATACAAGAAAAATTAAGGTCTGTTGCATACAGCATTTTCTGCAAGAAAAAGGAGAATTTGATATTTACCAATTATAATACAATTTCATGCAACTACGGATAGTTGCTAACAAAGTGTTTTAACTAGTGCCCTTCTTATGTGTCTATAGAGCAGCGTCAAGTGACGTCATATTGGCTACAAGAGAGATAGCTGCAAGGGGCACTAGATTAACAACGGCACTTCTAGTCAAGGCAGTGCTTTGAGAGCGGAGTTCATAGGCTTAAAAAAACGTTGTTTTCTCCAATTGTTTATGCTGCTAGGTTGTAATCGAAAAAGAAAACATTCCACTTGCTTAAAAATGTCAGCAACTGCCAACAAATCGACAAAAATCGCGCGTTATAGGCCTAAGAAATCCGCTGTAACAGCATTGGCTTCAGTAAGACGCCCTTCTTTTCCCCCTCCAGTGACCCTTGCAGCTATCCCAGTTACTGGCTCCAGCATAGAGTTATATACAATAATACTGCGTTGTGTCACTGCCGTATAGAGCAGTGACACAACGTAGTATTATTGTATATAACTCTATGGTGGAGCCAGTAACTGGGTTAGCTGCAAGGGGCACTGGAGGGGGAAAAAAAGGTCGTCTTACTGATGTCAATGCTATTAGCCTGGATTTCTTAGGCCTATAACGCGCGATTTTTGTTGTTGGAGAAAACAACGTTTTTTTAAGCTTAAGAAAACCGCTCTCAAAGCGCTATCTTGACTAGAAGTGCCGTTGTTTCCCTTACATTTTAATCTACTGCCCCTTGTAGCTATGCCCTCCCGATGCTATCTCGTAGCCAATATGACGTCACTTGCCACTGCTCTATTGTTGGAGCAAGTATTGAAACGTATGTGATGAAATTTTGTGTGCTGAAATTTAGTACAGCTCGCAGACGAACTTTTATTTTCAGATCGAAAATCGGATATAGTTTGGGCCAGAAATTAAGCAAAATCTATCGGAAATTGTTAAAAACCAATTGTTAGAAACCGTTTTTGGTGGGCGTATTAGATTTCACATTGAAGAATTAGATATTTACCAATTTTAGTACAATTTTTTTTACCACCGTTGTTAGAAAGTGCGTTAAGTTATGTAATTTGTACGCGTATATTTGTTTTTTTTTATTTTGCCCTAAAAACAGGGCTAGTGACAGAATTCTCCTGACCTGGTACAAACTACGTCGGTTCCCGTTTTCTGCTAGGGGGGGTCTGGGGGATTTCAGTAAGCTCCCCCAATGTGGTCTAGGGCAGAGTCCCGGAACCCAACCCAATTTCTGTGTTCTCGGTTGCATTTGAAGGGTTTTGCAGACGGTATACAATATATAAAACTAACTTTTAAATAATATGAAATTCTGCACAAACATAACGTTAGTGATATCGAAAAGTTTAACAACTATAACGCAAGTCGAAATTCCCCGGATCCGGTAGAAATTGTCCTCCTTCCCTCTTCCCCCTCTCCCCCGCCGCCAAATTGTCCTCCTTATCCCCCACCTTGGTACAACCTTCTAAAAAATAACAAACATTTGATAAAAAAAAATGTATTATCTAAAAAATGTACGAGTTATTGAAACTGCAGTTAGGTTATCTCACTTTGCTAACAAGGAATCTACTGGTGATAAATGGTACTAATAATGGTACTAATATTGGTAAATCTCACATTTATTTGCATCCGATTTACTTATTATTTTATTATTTACGAAGGTTAAGAAATCCCTACTTGTAACAAACAAGTTTAAATCAGCTAATTTCACTTTTTAGTATTTTTTTTTGGAACCAAGAAAATGCGGGCGAATTTTAAAAAATTTAAAAGAATTTGAAAGATATGAAAGAAAGGGCACGTCACACTTAAAAGAGAACGCATTATAATCTACATTATAACGCACAAAGTCTCATAGCAGAAATGAAGCAACCGCAACGACGACCCCCGGAAGGGGAACAATGAATACGTGCGAGTGTGTCAATTCTTTGGCTTGAAGTTGAAACTGGGACGTTG
>JAHWFP010160746.1:0-17589 GCA_023313725.1 Lithobius niger | reverse complement strand
GTTTGATATCACGACTTCACACGGCCGAAAAGCTTGGCGGGAATCCTTAACAAGTTTTGTTTTGGGGTAGATACTATTTAAACAATAAAGTAGTAAAGCAGGGTTGCAACGAGATGCTGGAATTTGTTCAGAAAAAAATTCCAGGCCTTGAATTCCTTGAAATTGTTTGCTACGTCCTTGAAAGTTCCTGAATTTCTTTTTTTGGGCGTAATTTGAAATAATGCCCTTGCTATGAGCAAGATAAAGACAAACTTACTATTTGTTTTAAATAACTCAAGTGGTCGTAAAATGTTGCTGAGCATTTTTAAAATGTTGTTCCTCCATCCTTTTTCATCAGTTGTTTGCTCGACTCATTTTCCCTGCAGTGTTTATTTTTTATTTTCAACTTTTTATTTAGGTAGGCTATTCTGTGAAATGCTTTTGCCAAATATGTGAAATTGGGGTGACTTACTTGGTTAGGCTAGTGGTTAAAGTTTTACTTTGAAATTACCGTAAGATAAATGAATCTGTTCCAACAATAGACTTGGTGAGGTACACTTAAATATACAAAAAAAAAATTATAGTATTATTAAAGGGATATACCTCCCCGCGCCATTTTTCTCGATTCTCCACATCAAGTTCGGCCCCGAAGGTCTATTTCCTTACCGTTAGTCTTTCCCTTGCTAAAAATCTTTTTTTTAATGTGGCGCCTAGGAGATCTTCTGTTGAATATAATGGAACTTTATTTACTAACGACCCGTCACTAAATGATGCATTGCGCGCGTACAATAATCGTGACGTTTCATCTCTGTGTGTACATCTACTAATGTTCTAATAATTACCATGAGATCTAAAATCTAATAGACTAATGCGATAAAAATTAAAATTAATTATTCCAATAGATCGCCGAAGCAAAATTATAAGACACTAGCCTAGAAAATTATAAATTGTGATTTTAAAATACGAGAATCATTCCGGTTTGTGACGACACAATCGTTGACTTGATTCTGTCTCGTGTACTATTCACAAAGCCAACCGAGACAGCAGCTATGCGAGGAACGCAGCTACCACCCCAGCCGACCTTGACACTGTAATTGCTCGGATGATGATCTGCGCGAAGCTGTAATTTGGCACGCGGAATGTTATAAGGCAGGCCGGGTGTCCCTTTAATTTGTTTGTATTTAAATATACCGTGTTCGATCCCACAAGTAAAAAATAACGTGTTTTAACTGGCACTATTTAAACGATTGCTTGACAGTGGATCTTGAGGTAGAAAACGAAACCAAAAATAAAAAATCTGGGATTATTATTATTTTTTTTAATTCTATAAAGGAATTTAAAAAATAATAATAATCCCATATTTTTAATTTTGGGATTCCAGCTCTTTACATTTTAGTTGTTGTTCTCTTATTTAAGATTGTTTAAATCGCATTGTTTACATTCAATAAAAGTGTACGAACATTTTTTTAGTGCAAAATGATGTTTCGAATCGGGCGAAAGATGGAAAGAAGGGTTGGGGAAACGGACAGAAATTTCTTGACAGAGATGTCATGGGTCGTGAGACTCCGGATCACGTGGGTAACTACTTTCGTGACGTCACTGGGTCTTGGGGAAAGGTGGCCTGAGGGTTAGCACGAATGCCTCATAGATCCCGAACTCGAGCCCGACCACAGCCACCCCAGGCGTTTTCGGGAAGAGAAGGGCATTGTGATGTCTCGCGCTCATGTCGAAGGTAGCATGCAAAAGATCCTAGTAACTTCCGACTGAAATTACCAAGCAAAATTGTTCCTCTATTCTTCTGGTATCATGGCTATGGTTGGGAGTGCATCAGGACTCTTAAGATCTTGGGACATTATGCTACACCCGTTTTTTGACCCAGAATCACCCACTGACCAGAGACTCGGTTACTAGAATGATTCATTGACCCAGAATCACAAAACTGACCGACAAAGACCAACTCTGCCCAGTAGTAAGAAGGAATGAACTTCCTTTTAAAGTTACACCACTGAATTACACCGCTGATTACCATCGCTGAATCAAACACAGCCTACTATTGGCTAAAATTGGGCGTCATAATCCACTTGGAATCACTCAATTGCCGATTGCAAGCAGGTTGATGATATTTGATGAATGTGCAGTTGTGAGTTGATTACCAAATTCAGAACCAGTCTGTTTTAATTGGACTTCATACACATATTGTAAACTTTTTCTTTTCTTAATTTTTTTCCGTATTTTCTTTTCCAAAAACCAAGGTACAACTCCAATTTTCAACGGTAGCCACTGTTTTCTTCTTTACCCCATCCCTCCCCCCCCCCCCCCCCTCCCCATTCTCCTCCCTCCCTACACAAACAAAGTGCTCGTCACCTTGCCCCGGGAAGCGTTTAAAAAACCAACCAGACTAACCCAATTAAGGCTCGGGTCGTCTTGTGATGATTTTTTGCAAACATTATTTCCTTGGTGGTCTTTTTTCTTTTTCTTTTTCAACAACCACCTTTACGTGAATGGTGAAGAGGGAGGGAGGGGATGAGAAATAGGGAAAAACACGATGAATGTGTTTAAAAAAAAAAGCTATACGTTTTGGTTGCAACCAAGCTGAAAATTAGATTAGTGGAAAACGATAGTAAAAAAAAAGTAGCAAATCACAGGAAACGGTTGGAAATAATACGGGAGAAGGAACAATCAAGTCGGAGAGCATGGGAAATAATAAAGATGACACGCTACTCTGTAATAAAGGCGGTCAGCCTTACTAGTAATCGAAAAAGAAGACAAGACTATTCTAGTATTTAAATGGTGGCAAATTCACGACTTGAGTGAAAGTAAACTTAAACACGAATCGACCAAAGGTTTAGGGGAAAACTTTCATATTAGACGCTTCAAGGGTGTATACCCGTTTTGCCGAAATTTTTCCCCATTTCGATGAAAATGAAGCCCTGATTAAATTTCGGTGGAAGGGGAATTCCTTTTCGCCGAATCCCGTTTCACCGACTCAAAACATGATGTAAAAATGCAACATTGGAGAAGTTAAAGAAGCATTCCTATTATTGGCAGGAGTATGTGATTAGTTATGATTTCTGATGTTATATGTTTAGCCGCAGAAAGCGGGACAGCGCGAGTGAGGCGAGTAATTTGAAAAAAAATATACATATATTCGGCGAAATGGAATTCTTCTTTGGCCAAAAATTAAGATACTGATTAAAATTGAGGGAAACAGGGTTCGGTAACACCGCTACACACCATTTGAACATAACATTTGTACGGTTTCTTGTAAAGGTGGGCGATTTTTAACAAAATTTATCAAAATTACCAGCTTTTGCCATTTTGGGCTATTATTAACTAACTGTAATTGCTACAAAAAAATGGTCGAGATAAAAGTTGTTCGCAATAACGTAATCTAAACCGTTAGTCCTAAACCTTTTTTTCCATACCTAGTATATTTGAAGGAAAATAGTCATTTTGGGGCATACCTGCCAATTTTTGGCCATATTTGACTTGTTTAAAGCGTCTAAATGCCAAATTACAATTTTCAATTGCTGTTGCGTCGTTTCTAATTCAGGTGGATGAGTTCAATTTGATTCACTCGAAAGGTGGGAATGTTTTCTTTGCATTAAGGGCAATTTAAAGGGTCTACGTTGTTAGGGACCGAGCTATGCCCGTTTTACTAGGGGCTGGTATCACGGGCATCGTTCGATTTTTCGTTCATTTTTTAACCTTGAGCTACTATTGTGGCGTTTCTAATTTACAAGGATAACGCCAATTAGGTTCATTAGAATGGTAGGAATGTCTTCTTTTCATCAAGGTAAGTGATTTACCACTTTAGGGACCGGCTACCCACGTTTTACTTGTGCTTGCACGACAGGCACTTAGGCACCGTTCGATTTTTCACTTATTTTTAACTTCCAACTGCCGTTATGACGTTTCTAATTTAGGTGGATGACTCCAATTAGGTTCATTCGAAAGGTGGGAATGCCCTCTTTGCATCAAGGGTAATTGAAAGGGTCCACAATTGTTAGGGACTGAGCTACTCCCGTTTTGCTTGGTGCTTGTAGAACAGGCACTTTTTGGTTTTTCACTTATTTCGATCTATCAACTGTCATTGTGACGTTTCTAATTTATGTGGATGACTCCAATTAGGTTCATTCGAAGGTGGGAATGTCTTCTTTGCAGCAAAAGTAATTAAAAGGGTCTACCCCTGTTAGAAACCAAGATGGGCTCATACCACAGGCACCGTTCTATTTTTCACTCATTTTCAGTTTTCACCTGGTGTTGTGACGTTTCTAATTAAGTTGGATGAATCTAAAAAGGCACCTTCGAATGATGAGAATGTCTTCTTTGCATCAAGGGTAATTGAAATGGTCTACACCACTGTCGGGACGTAACAACAGCAGTTGAATGTTAAAAGTGAGCGAAAAACTGAACAGTGTCTGTGGTACAAGCCCATAGTAAAACGTGCGTAGCTCGGTCCCTAATAGTGGCAGCCCTTTACTATTACCCTTACTAAAAAGAAGACATTCCCACCTTTCGAATGATCCTAATTGGAGTCACCTACCTAAATTAGAAACGTCACGATAGCAGTTGAAAATGAGCAAAATATCGAATGGTGCATGTGATACCAGCCCTTAGTAAAACAGGTGTAGATCGGTATCTGATAATTTTGATCCTTTCAATTATCGTTGATGCAAAACAGACATTCCCATCTATCGAATGAATAAAATTGAGTCATCCACCTGAATCTGAAACAACGAAACAGCAGTTGAAAGTTGTAGGTTGGCAATTAAGACATCGACAGCATTAAATAAGCCGAAATGACCGAAAATGGGCCAAAATTACAATTTTTCTCGAAAACCGTAAGCGATATGAAAAAAAGGTATGGAACCTTCATTGTAGATTACATCACTGTAAACGACTTTTATCTGGCCCCTTTTTTGGTAGCAATAACGGTCTTTGAATAACGGGCCAAAATGGAGAAAAGTTAGTAAATTTTGACCTTTTGACCCCAATTTGAACCATTTAGCTGCTCCGTATCGAACGTTATCGAACGTTATCGAACGTTATCGAACGTTACCTTGACTCGCACCGATAAAGTGTATCGTCCGTGGACTTCTATACCTAGTCATTCGGTCTTTATTTATTTCTCCCATTTTTTTTAGGGACTGCGGGGGAGATGTTCTTGTAATGTAAATTGTCTCTCTCACTGACTTTTTTTAATTTCTTATTTTCGAGTGATTGCTTCTCTTTTTAAAGTATTTGCTTTTGGATGAATCGACTGTAGAGTAACACCAAGAATAAAACCCGATAAAAAAAATCAAGTTTAACGCTGTAGATTCTTGGTAACACCGACTCTTGTTAGCTCTAGGTATGAAATACAATGCAAATGACGTGGCAGCGTTGATTTATGGCAAGAATACAATTCATATTTTGTATAGCTGACTGATTCTGAACTATTTGATGGTTATTTTATGAATCGACAAATTTGAAGCCCTAAACGGGCGCCATTTTGAAACTTGAATTCCAGCCCGATGTGTGAAGTTTTCTACCGTCGTTTGATAACCGCAGTACATTTTCTTTTCATCTACAATAAACGGCAAATTAATAAAACTACAACAACGAGAAATGTCGGTATACTAAATTGTTGTTTTTCACTGATTGTTTCAATTTTGAAGTTCGTTACGTATCATTTATAACCTGAATATGATTTATGTACGCCATTTCGCATATAGAGCAACGACAATAACGCTATACTGCAGGGCCCCCACATCGAAGTTATGGGCCTGGGTCGAAATATAACAGCGGGCCCCACTCCCCGACTGAAATCGTAAAAAGGTTACACTATGTTATAATATACGTGGGCCACAATTGTGTTTAACGGGTTGGTTCATTCATTAATCCTGGCTGCTTATGTCTGAAGGCTTCCCTGCCTAACAGCCAACAGGTGCACTGCAGTGCTTCTGCTCCGGTGCCGTTGGATTGGAGTTGCTGTTTGCACAATCGTCTTATAGTCATCAAAACTAACAATTGCGAAAAAATAATTTTGGCCATGCGGGCCCCTTGAGAGCCCGGGCCTGGGTACAGTGGGTTCACCTAACCCCCCCCCCCCTGTTGTGGGGGCCCTTCATACTGGTGACGAGGCTAGCTGCAAGGCGCACTGTATACAAATGGAGGTGAACAACAAAAACGTCTTAGTCAAACCGTTACTATGAGAGCAGGTATCTTAGGCCTAAAAAACTTTGTTTTTGCCAATCCGTTAACCTGCGAAACATATTAAGGTTATAAATCGCAAAAGAAAAGATTCCACTGGCTGAAAATTGCAACAGTTGCCAGCAAATAAAAAAAATAGCACTTTTTAGGTCCAAGAAACCGCTCTCGCTGCATTGGCTTGATAAATTACTCTGTTTTTATCTCCACGTATCCAGTGCCCCTTGCAGCTAACTCAGATGCTAGCCTCGTAGCTTGTATGGCATTATTGTCGCTGTTGTGTAGTTTGTATATATTCGAATATTACAATTAAGTTTGTAGTAAAAGCTAACAAACCAATTTCCAAAAGAAAGACCTGCACTGAATGAGCGAGCGAAGTGAGGGAAATTCAGTGCGTTTGTAACGACTGCAGAACACCAACTTGGTATGGCAAAGTATCACGAAGTAAAAAACAAAAACGAACTCGTTTGATGTTTAAGGGAAGGTTTAACTGATGCAAACTCAAAACAACAAGGGAGCACAAATAAACTTTCCTGTAAGGTTTCATGTACGGCAGTGTTCCTGTTCTATTTAGTCCACGTGAAACCTTACTGCTGTACTCAACCATTAGACACGTGAATAAAACTTAAAAACCATATCCCAACTTTCAAAATTATTTTAAGATTAATATACTGCTACACACTCACCTAATTGGTGCTAAATTTTTCAGCACTATTCGAGTCAAGTCGTCTCCTTTCCCCTCATACTATTGATACATACATCACTTTTCAAGATTTTATATTCAAGACTTCAGGACTGATATTTCATTTTTCCTTGCAACCACATGTCTTGGAGTGCAAGGAGTCGCACGTTGTAGGTTTGTACCTAGCACACTCAGACTCAGGTTTTTACGATTTTTCAGCGAAGTCGTTTAGCCAAGTAGAATGTACCAATCTGACCCTTCGCGTTCTAAAGTAAAAACATTTGAATACATCAGTAAGGTTTCACATGGACTAAACAGTACATGAACACTGCGGTATATGAAATCTTACAGGAAAGTTTATTTGTATTTCTTTGCTGTTTTGACTTCGGATCAGCTAAACCTTACCTTAAACATTAAAAGAGTTCGTTTATGTTTTCTATATAATAGTTGATGTATAATTAATATTATGTCAGGTTTGATTATGCTGTGGACTCATTCAATTTTTTTTTTAAATTAAACTTCAATTCTTCGTGCAATGTAATAAATTATTATGTCACCCCCCCCTCCTCCCCGCGCTAGTAACGCTGATGTAGGTAAATGGACGTTTCTTGGGCACAAAGTGCACTTTTTGTCACAGCGACTGTATGTTAAGTAGGTAGATAAGAAAGGTGTCTTACTTTTTATAATCTTTACTTGTCTTATCTAATGCACTTGAAATAAGTCGCGTGCCCGCCAGACTCTTTACAAACACCACCTGGTGTTAACAACATCAATCTTTATTCAGTGAGAGGCAGGTGAAAAGCTTTTATCTTAATACAATGTTTCACACCTGTCTCTTTGTACCTTTAAAAAACATCAAGACCAGCATTTTTAGCTCTGTTTATAGATCCTAGACAAAAAAGCAAATTATAATCTAGAAGCTGTTTTGACCGCTGGCCGATTACTAGTTGATTTAATAAATCTTAAAATATTTGAAGTTAAAAAACGTAGAAATTATCAGTCAAAATGCCCCAAGTGATTCTATGAAATTGTTAGTTTGTGTGTTTTAGCACGAACCTTCTTTCCAGAATTAATTTACTTAAGGTCGAGAGAGGGAAATTTGATGGAAAGGAATTGAGTGCTAAAACGTACAAATTATCGATTTCATAAAAGCACGAGTGAATGGCATTTGGGTGTGAGAATTTTGGTTTTCTTTCCGAAAACGATTCTGACTAGATTCTGATGTACGCAATACTAGCCCGGCCGCCAACCTGTAATTTCGTTTGCTTCGGCATTGGCATTTCGTGTTAAGTAGGCCTAAACCTCATTTTTATGTCGCCGATTCACCAAATTAAACGTATCCTGGTGAGAAGCAGCTCTGTGTTTCCGTAACAGTCCGGCGATTAACGGAGGTGACGTCATTTTCCTAATACGGGCATAACTCGATGCAAGCAAACAGCTTGCTCTAAGTCAGATATACAGTCAAGTTCCGGTGTATATTTTCAGTGGAAGTTGAGCATGATGTTCGTTTCGCGGAAAGAAAATAAAAATCCTCTGAGTCAGTTCAATATTAGCACCACTGTCTTATATGCAAGAGGTCTCTGGTTCGAGCATACCCTCAGCCACCCTGGCATTTATGGGGAGAGGTAGGCGCTGTAATGTCTCCTGCTCATGTCGACTGCAGCATGTCAAAGATCCTAATAATTTCCGATTGAAAGAACCTAGCAAAATTGTCCCTCTCTTCTACTGGCACAGTACAAATACACAGCACCAAATGTACTTTTTCAAATATTTGAAGTATAGGTCTACTAAAATATGGCTATTGTGGGTGTAATGTCTAGATACCTCAATGCAATAAAGCATTGGCAAAGAATAAGCATGCAGGGTTAATCCAACTGGTGGTTGGTAAGAAATGCAGCACCCAGGAAGGACGCTTAGGCTATTTATTAACTAAGGATGGGTATAAAGGAGTCCCCTAGGCAACATACAACTAGCTAGTGGCCATACCCCGTTAATAGACTACCAGCAGACTTTAACCCAAGAACCCGCTGGGTCGAATCTTTGCTATGACGAAATGAGCACTCTGGAGGATGTAGAACATTTGTGGTACCCTATAAATTCTTGGTGGTATGTATTTGCGATTGAAATCATCTTTACAAATATCAGCAAGAATCGGACTCGACCCAATATCGTTAATGAAGTAAACAAGGGGCTACAGCGACTATCTAGTCGCACTGGTCTTCTGTACAGTTCCTCCACTTCCAATGTTGAGGCGCACACCTCTATCATGCCTTACAACAGCTATCGCTATTATATAATCTAAAAACAGTAACCATCAGAATTGCCCGTTACAAATGTGTTTGGTTTTAAGCTTTTTTTTACGTTTTAGGCATAATTGTCAGCGTTTAGGCCTAATTTACAACTTTAATTTCGTAAGTAGCAACTAACGGAGATTCGGATTGTATACAGTAAGCCTATTCATTTTTGCAACACGATATGCCTCCGCGCACACAGTTACAGTGTAATGCGCAACGTAGCCTAATATAGATCAGTGGTAGTAGGGAAGGGACAGGAGAAACGCTGCAGCAGCGACTCGTAGCAACTATTGACGTTGCCATGGTAACGTGAATTTAGATCTAATTTTCATTTTTTAGGCCTAATTTTTTTAACGGCAGTTTTAGTTTCGTAAGTAGCAGATAGGCCTAATGGAGAATTTGGGTCAATCGTAAGCCTATTCATTCAAGCGACAAGACTGTTTTAAACGAAGCTAAAATGTTTTTGTTTTTACGGCGGCGTTAACACAAATCTTTAGGATTTCAATTCGACGATGAAATATTATTATTTAATTTAGTTACGTCGAAGAAGTCTATTAGCTATAAGGAGGCAACGATGTTTTAATTTGCCATGTTATTTAACTAACCTTTGACACCGAATCGAACGTTGTAAACAATAGTCGTCAATTTCTGGTACCGTTGCGAAGTTGAAAAAAGCGACGGACGGACAAAGTCGTTGCAATAGTCTTCTCAGCCGGTACGGCTGTACAGAAAACTAAAACAGCCCAGGTTATCTTGCCATGAACGTACTCGATATTTTAGTTGAAGAAATAAAATATTTACAGTTCCAACTCCTCATTTCGGCTTGAAATTAGATTCCACATTTTAAACCGATTGTAAACCGTAACAATATCGTCGCCATTCGAGTCTTCAAGATGGGGTCAGGTTCTCTTCGATTGGGATTATCCGATATTAATTAAGTTGTTCGACCCATGGCAACGGTCACATACGCAATGGTAACTACAGTCGTATTTGCCGCCCACTGAAATCGTGCTTGGCTGCAAATGTAGAATACAAAACCTCCGTTATAGCGTCCGGCTACAACAGGCAGTGATCGAAGACTACGCTTTCAAGCAAGCGATCACTAAAATGCTAAAGGCCTCTCCAGACAGAAGAAAATTTCGTGCGAAGCTGTGCGTAACTACGTGCCTACAAGGTCAACATTGCAGCAATCGTGTGGTTGGTGTTGCGTTAAAGACGAATATTGAAGCCTTTTTTACACCATACTACGTCGGCGTGCAGCCGCGAGCAGCCAGTCTGGTTAGGGCTTCAGGCTATGCACAAACCTGTAGGAGAGCGACGATTACTGCTTCCTGCATGAGGGACGCGCTCATTGGCTGAAAACAGGCCTCCAGGATACGTTTCCTGTTTTTCGGCTGTACGCTCAGCACTAACTAAATAGTGGAATAAGCTGACATTAACTACGCTACAGTATAAGGACCAGGACGTCGAGTCAAAGCCTCGATTTATTGCGGCTCACAACCCAGTCCCCAAAAAAAGAATTTAAAAAAACTTTTCGTAGAAATTTAAATTTTTTTGCAGTTGAAATTTTGTTGATGCAACTTTTCAGTAAAAGTACAATTTTTTTAAAATTTAAAACAGTACCACATTTTATTTTTCCAGATGACCGTAAGGCACCCTTGAGGCAGTTTTTAGAATGTGCCCCGGTGTTTCAGCACCCAAAGCACCCCCCTTAATCCGGCCCTGGAATGTCTTCATCTGGGATATTTTCGTCTCACCCGCACACAGAAGAAAGGTAAGGTTTTCATTTTAACCTTAAACGCAAAACTAAACTATGTGGTACCTAACAATTTTACATTTCAGGTTAAACCTCAAACTGAACACTTAAATTAATGGAGGTAGCCGAACATTAACCTCGTCACCAGGCCCGGTCTGGCAGCCCTGGGGACCAAGTGCCATGACGTTTTAAGAAAAACCCCAAACACAATTTCGATGGGGGGGGGGGGGGGGCTTATGAGAGCTTATAAGGAACCGTCCGTTATTTGTTGCCCGGGGGGGGGGGGTGATAAAATAAGATTGTAACCACCAAATTTTTTAGTACCCCCTCCCCTCGCATACCTACTTAAAAACCTTGAAAAATCTTCATCTTTTCATTCTAGGTCCAAAAATAGTGTGACACCCTTCCCCCGCACAAAAAGAACTTCGTATGCCACTTGCCTCGTTTTTAAGGAAAGGACAAGGTTGAATTAAAAATATTTTATAAAACACCTGTGTTCCTTTCACCCATCTTATGTCGAGTTTCACACAGTAAACCAAGGAGCAAGGAGACAAGGCTTTTCTAGAAAGTATAATAAAAAGAGTGCAACATGTAGTAGTGATACTAGCTGTTTCAAAACCGGCTAAACACTCACATCAATTGGGGGGTCTGGAGGGCCCCCGGAAGCTGAGGCGTTTTTAGAAATTTTGACTGCTGAAAGCGACATGTTTGCCGTCCAAAAATGACTTTTTCCTTCTCCCCAGGCGATAAATAATGACTGGTCCCTAAGCTGTCTTTATAGTCTAGTCATTTAAAAACTGTTTGAAGTGATTGGGGAAGGGACATTATTTTAATACCAACCGGGAAATTACAACGAGAAAAATTCATTAACTATGAATCGAAAAAGGCCCCCATACCAATTTACGGGAGAGCCCATGTGCCATTGGCACCCTGGCCAGTCCGAGCCTGTTCGTCGCCACTTGTAATGACGAAGGATCTCATTGCCTTAAGGCATTAACAAAGAGAAGCCAGCTAGTGGTTAGTCCTTATTATTTCCTTATTCATTTTCCGAATATGAACCCTTTGTACTGTTCAACCAACAAAAACTGTGTGCTGTCACATGCAAACTTTCCTAGTGTTAGTTGAACTATTCATACCCTTTCCATGAGCAAACAGTGAGGATTTAACCGAAGGTAAGAAGATATGCCACCTTGAATGTTTGTGAAGTGAGAACCTATGTTGGGCGAAAAATTTGTGTTTTTTTCCCGTATTCATTCTCCGAATTTGATTTATTTTAACTACGTGCTTTAATATGGCATAAACTGATAAACATCACTTAAAGTATTTTTATTGTTGGACCCATGATGACTTCCAACTTGTGAGTGAACTGTTTATGGAAATAGCCAACAGTTGTCCTGCAACCTTTAAAAGAAGCACAGTGCTACAAAGAGCATCAAGGTGGACCAATCGGTAACCAAAGAAAATGTGGATTAATGCACCATTTGCCACATAGCGGTCCTCAGAATGAAGACCCTAATAGCATACACAGTGTTGTGGATGTAGTGCATGGTTTCACGCAATCAGATGTGTAAAGACGGTCAAACAGCAATGTGATATTTACTTCAGTCATCATGGGTCCGTTTTGACTGCAAATCTCAAATAAACCCCACAAATGCGAATATCCCAACCACTTTTGCAGATAAATACTAACCAACTTGTTTGTTTAACTGACAAAATCAACTCCCTCCCCAATTGTGCTTTGAACGAGGATGTCGATCAACGAATTGGTGAATGCGAAAGTGGGGGTGAAAATTTTAATGAAGAAAAAATTGGCAGCATGTTACCATAAGTCTCTCTGATTAGGAGACGAAACAATGTAATGGTGTACGCCAAGGGATGATCCTGATGAAGCTCCAGCTGATGCCTACAATCTTTTCCAATCCATTGGGATCGAACCAGAAACAAGTATAAAGTGTGAATGCCTAGACAAATTCCCGAAGGAAAGAAATTGTTCCGTTAAATTGAACTTTTTCACCTCCTACCTGAGGAAACTGGTGCTATGTTCGGGAAGCAAACTAAAACAATAAGAAACTTGCAGACGATACAAAAATTCATACTCCATTATAATCCCTAAGCCCCAATATATATTCCAACAAGATATTAATCTCCTTACTACATGGAGACATGTATGGAAACTAAACATACCCCAACAAAAAACAACTACACTACATTAGGGTCAAAAACACCCCGACATCCTTAGTTTGGAGGTGCAAAAGGGGAATACACTCTATAAAATTATATAGCAAAACTATGAGGTCAAATTTTGTTCACTTGCAGCATTATAATGCGACAATAGCTCATTCCTTCCAACTCGAATATACATACCATTAGCACGAATGGACTCACCATACCTTTTTCAAGAGAACTGTGTCTTACAATGGGCTACCCGAATCGGTAATAGTAGCCTCATCCTTACAAATTCTTTAAAAAACAATTTTAACATTAGAAGGCTATCCCCAGATTTCGTTTTTGAGTATTTGGAAGGCTACACCCGTCTTCCTGGGGAATATCACGCCTTATTAAATTACAAATACTGTAAAAAACCGTGTAATTACGTTAAATTATTGTACGTTATAATATTGTAAACACTATATAAGTACTCCCAGGTCTTAAGTTGTGGTAGAACCGATAAACTCATTTAAAACCGTTATGGCTGCCCCAAATTTTGGTATTTGTGTACTTGGACTAGGCTACTCTTGTTCTTAGAGGTGTTCTTTCTGATTATAAATACTATGTAGTATTAAGTAGAAAACGAAATACTGTTATTTACTATTTTGTTTCATGCTGGTCAAAAAGCAGTATTATGCAAAGATTTTAACTGTTTAAATTCTCTAAACACTAATATAAGTAATACTATAACATAAAATTTGAAAATACGGTAATATAAAGGAGAAAAAAGAAATACTGTTATTTACGATTCTGTAACACAACGATCAAAAAGAAGTATCTAGACACACGCTAGTGTGTCGCTGCCAAGTACAAATGTGTTACTAGCAGACTGTGTCTTTTAACTGTAAAATGCTTATACCTGATTTCAGCCTACTTGTATAAATTCCTCATGCAGTAGAAATCTTTGCAAATCGTTGGACTCAGGTGTGTTGGGTCCAGTAACGAAGAAAACTTCAACATTAAAGTGTGGGAACGTGTCCTTTGTGGAGAAGTGCCCTCAACAACACTGATTTGTGTTACTGGGTAGACTAGCTAGACAAGGCTGTCGTGTTAATTATCATAGGGTATAAAAACACGTCTACAGCTCGTTACGGAAAGTTCACATATCTAAATTTTGGCTCACAGGCAAAGTGTCGTATGGGGAATTGCCTTTTTGCAGCTAGAAGCACGTGGCCTTCAAGTGGCGCGTAAATGCAAAATTATTGTTGTAACCATTGTTTGCATTCTCATCCATTAATATATTATAACATGCTTAAGTGTGCATCGTTCCGGTATTTAATTGTAAGAGTACATTGTTGCTGCAAAAAAGTGATTAAGTTGTGTCAACGAGTTTCTGGTTATTGTTTCATACACTGTAGTTAACACGAGCGCATGGCTTCGGGCCAGGGCTCGGATTAAAATCGTATTACGGCTAGCAAAAACAACAAATCCCACTAAGGGACTGTGAGTCTTTAATTGCAAAAAAAGAGTTGGAAACAAAATACAGATTGTGAGCACAGGATCCAATCAAGTAAGAAAAAAGTAATTGTTAATGTGCAAAGTTTGCTGGTTAATCTAGACACATGCTAGTGTGGCACCGCGAAGCATACGATAGGTCAAGTAGAAGAGATTAAGGTGATTGAGTGAACAGTTCAGCTTCATTGCGCAGACTGACCTTAACGTCGAGAAGGGGGATCCACTGAATGAATGAGCAAAGCGAACGAAAATCAACGTTTGTTAGCCAGTGTGCTTAAAAAATGGTATTGAAGAAACTTAAGCATGTGAAGCATGAACATACAATAAACCAAACCAGGTCAATTTGGCTGATGTAACGGCTGATTGCCTAATTGGGCAATGGCAAATATGAAAATTATGAATGAGAAAATGTATAGACATAAAATTCCTCCAGAAAAAAAGATAAAAGGTGACGGTAAGACCGTGTGACCTTTCGTAACATTCACAGTCCTATGAAAGATGTGATATCATTAAAAACTGGTATAGGAGAAGTCGTCAAGCCTCATTCCCCCCCTCCCTCGTCAAGTTTCCAAAAAGGGTCGGTCTTTGAAAGTAGTGATATCATTCCACCAGAGAAAGACTGCCAAGGTTAATCCTATTAGCCGAGTTAATTGCACCGAATAATACTTTGGACGTTAACTGAAAACCTGAAAATTGCTACCGCAAATAGCAGTGTTCAAGTTTTAAATTTAACTTTCGAACTATTAGTTGATGCGATTAACTTGGCTAATAGGATTAACCTTAGCGGTCTATACCTGGTTGAATGATATCACCACTTTCAAAGGCCGAACCTTTTAAAAAATTGGCGGAATCTCTTATACCAGTTTTGCATTTCGGTGGATTATTATAAATACTCATAAACTGTTGAAATTTAGTAAAAATTAATTTAAGTAATACTGTGATATTCGTCGAAAAAGAAATACTGTTATTCACTATTTGGTTAAAAACTGATCAAGAAGCGGTGTTACGAAACTATTTTACTGTTTAAATTTTTTTAAACACTGTATGCAAATACTATAATGTAAAATTTGTAAATGCTGAAATGTAAAGTAGAAAAACAAATACTATTATTTACTATTTTTTGGCTAATCGACAACTATAATGTAATGGCGAGTTAACAGTTTATAATAAAGTTAAAGTTAGTGGTTGTTAAGAAGCATGCAACAAGGACACTTTAGGCTGTTCATTAACTAAAGACGTTCGTGACATCCACAGGACGTAAGATAATACATAACTAGGTAGTATGTCCACTAGGTTAGGTGACTGCAGGATGCACGGCTATGTGTGGGTAAATATTCAGTAAATGGATAGCTGCTGTTGCAGTGGACATTACAGTAGACTTACCAAAAGAGTGGGCAACATCGTAAAGAACGACAATTTCAACGGAAAATACGACACGGCAGCTCCTATTTTTCCGCTATATGAATTCACAGGTCTAAAAAAATTGCTGTCTAAAAAAATCTATTTCTTCTTGTTTTTAGAGCAGTATGTGTTAATAAGTTGATACCGTACCTTAGAGACTTAGCCATCCATTCACTTCCTTACCCCCTCTCATCCCCACTTCCCTCCCGACTCAATAAAAACTGAAAATCAAAGTTAAACAAATAAAGAGTAGCTGTAAACATTTCTCTATTGGGCCTTCTAGAAGTTGGCACTCACACAATTTACTAAATTAGCTTTCTCCCTCTCAATTCCGCTGGGAAGGTTTATTAGGCGGTGCAATAATGTAATAAGTACTTTTCAACATGGGCTGACCCCCTCTGTAAAATTATTATTTTTTGTCTGGAAAAATAAATTTAATTGGCGCACAGTTTTTGTCCAGAACTGTTGAACAAGATGCACTTCGTATGGTTACAAGCTACCAGCATCGTATAAACGCTTACGCATTCTCTATGATGGCATTCCTGAGCTATACGAACAATTTATTGGCCACCAATTTCCCAAATGTTATGCGTTTGTTTAACAGTTCACTTGCACCGTGAGTCTGTGTGACATTACTAAATAATGTGTTGGGCCGCGTTTACGCCACCACTCGCCTTTGTATTCTCGTAGCTGGATGCTAGAAATCATGTGAATCCAACATGATGGCCCCGGCAATACCTTTACCATGTCCATTCTAGCTGAAAGAATACAAGGCGAGTCGGTGTATAAACGCGCCCTTAAGCAGCGGGTACTGACAATCCAGCAGCCATGCGGGAGGCGTCGGCCGAACTGGAAAGACGTCTGAGGGTATAATTGTTTAATTTCCGTTTAAATAAATCATCTAAATGGAGGAGCGTATCATGGATACTCGTACGATATTTTAACAACTAATTTTTCTACTAGTAATGGTTTATAAAGTTACATGTATAGCCGGAGCGAGCACGATAGCGCGAGCGATACCAGTACGTTAGATAATTTTTTTCCCATTATACCAGATTATACGAATTTCTTGTTGGACGTTTCCCGAAAACTGTTATACTGTATACGTTCTTCAGTAGGGCCTATGCGATTTTCCAGTTAGACGATCATTCGCCCCCGATTCGGCGACAAGCTTTACTCAAAAGCTTACTTCAGTCAAAAGTGAGTGTTTGATTAAGGCTGGGGGTGTAACTCGGGTTTTGGAAATGACGGAGGTCTGTCTTAAAAAGCCCGCATATAAAAACTCACTATGCCTATTTGCCACCAGACTTTACAAGACTGGTTAAGATACGGAAATCAGTTTTGTAGATACGAGTGAACAAATTGATTACAGTAGAACCTGTCCATTGCGCGCACGAGCTCGCCGCGACAGCCAGCACTCGCTGCTGTGGGTACTACAGTGGCGCCATCTGTTAATTAAAAAATGAGTAAACTGAGCGTTTTGCAAGGTTAGCTGAGACAAAAGACAAAAGATCCGCAAGACAAAATTTGTTAAGGACTGCGCGAAAAGCTCTTCGCTGGTTTGAAGTCGAGAATATTAAACATCAAGTTCTTTCACCAAGTTAACCCACCGAGGAACACTT
>JAHWFP010160744.1:44494-56449 GCA_023313725.1 Lithobius niger | reverse complement strand
TAAGGAAAAATCAAGATCATTTAATTTTGGTTCTCCACAACGAGCTAGCTAACTCAAACAACGACAATGTTAGTTTCCCGGCACCCAACCATCGTTGCATCTTGTTCCAGTGAGCTATAATCCGATATTGTGCACCTCGCCTATTGTTACATGTTGCAGCATTGTAACATTTTGACATTGTTAGCCGCTAATAAGTCCGTGCTAATAAGTCGTGACAGATGCGTGTAAATTAATGATCCCCTAAAGCTTAAAGCAGACAGACCAATGCTCTGAGATTTATATTAAATGCCATCAGCACTGCACAGAGCTATAGGCAATTTATCGTGGCATTTCTTTCAGTCTCATATGCATTAAGTAGGGATTGGCTAATATTAATATCAGTATAATCGGTATTTATCAGTATATTTGCCATGTCGGTATCGGACCGCTGCAACACGCTTCCGATGCCGATATTCGTTACTTCAAAAAACGAAACAATCTTCTATAAATATTGTTTTCCTCTTTCCTTGAAACAATAGTTTCTGCAAAAAGCTGACCGTCGTGAGCGTGGCGAAAACCAAAGATCCCCAATAAAGAGTAATCCGTTACATCTGGTCCTTTTACAAAATCGTGAGGTTAATACCTACATTACTGACCAGCATTAAAATATACGGACTGAGCCAGTTTTTGTATTCTAACGTATTTTAATTGAAAACTTTGTTTATTTGCGTTGTTTATTACCTCATCGTTAGTGACCAGTGTAATGAGCTGATAACTGCTTAGTGACGTATCTTTAATATATCTGATTGCACGTTACGCCTTCGTTTCTGAGCTACTTGTGTTTAAAGCAGTGTTTTGTATTTACATGCGTTGAGTGTTGCCCAGCTGCAAAATAATTATGGTCTTTTCCTAAAAATTGCTGCAATAAATTATACACCACATATGCATTCGTCACAGACCAACCTAAACTGCAAATCAACATTAAAATGCACTTACCATCTTTCGGTTTGTCATAACTGATAAAAAAGCTGCATTGAAACTAACATTCAGTCGCCAGCCATTGTCAGCTTCACGGGACTTATTTACGGGAGCAGTCTGATTCATGGACTTAATACGACTGAAAGAAAGTTTTTCTGAAAATCTTGCCCACTCACTCACTTACTAATACATTAGTAAGATTCTGGTCATTGTGTGAGTGTGGAAAAAGTTTCGGAAAATGTCACAATGGGCATTGAATTTGTGTTTTTTAACCTGTCATTTGCTTGATAACGAAAGTTGTTACATTAAATTAATTTATGTTTCCAATACTTCCTTTTTCTTGATAATGGCACTATAGTATGCATTGAATTTACGTGTTTCTAATGCAGTCCTTTATTTTATAACGTCGTTATGTGCATGGATTATGTGTGTGATTTTAATACTAACCTTTCCTTGATAACGAAACGTGTCACATTAATTAAGTGAATTTGTGCTGATGATACTTCTTTTCCTTTATTAGGAACTTTGTATTTATAGCTATTATAATGACGTCCTTTGCGTTATAAGGCAAATGAATTGGTTTGGATGGTGCAGTAATGCGTGAATTTCTGTATTTGGGGACTACATTTTAATTTCGTTAATAAATATTAGTTCAGGCATTACTGAAATCAGTTAATTCGCAAAAAAAAAAGAAAAATGGTCACATCACTCCATGGCTAAAGGGGAACCAGATATTTATATATTTTGTATGCACTGAAATGTAAAACCCATGTATATTTACGGATGACGATAACTTACTCCAGTAATCAAAGGCTGTGTATGTCAGAGCCAGAGTTGAGTTAGGGTTAAGTGATCCTTGTAGCCGTAGGTAAAACCCTTCGTCCTTAGTCTTTATGATCCACATCTTTTGTTGTAAATGTTGGTAATTTTCAGGAGTTGCCATTTCCAATAGGTTAGAAGTAGAATGAATTCCACTCCGAATTTCAAATTTTGAGTCTTTGGCTGGAAAAATAAATTTTAACGATAATCAGGGGTAAACAACATGCGAGTAAGCTTTGCTCCTTTGATGAAACAAATCCGGTAACCAATAATAGTCAGTGCATAGACACATCTTAATAAACCATTAATATAAATGGAAGATTTATAAACGATGTCATAAAATATATTCCTACATATGACAACTTCACATACTTACCGTGCGTCTCTTTTCCTGGTAAAAATTATCACATCATAAAAGTGAACCTGTAGGGGTTGGTAGCTTACTCTAAACTACACAAAATAAGCAGTTGTTCACAACTCCGACAGGTCTCTTTCATGCAGTGCTAAAATAATATCTTCGAGTAAAAGTAAGACACAGTTGACCATTTGTATAAATATGATGTAAGCCCCAGGAACGCCAACAAGTTCTGTTTCGTGTAGTGCTAACATAATATTTTCGAGGAAAAAGAAAGCCACGGTTGCACAATTCTCAAATGATATACACGCTAGAAACTGCGATAGGTGCTCTTTCATGCAGTGCCTAAAAATAATACGTTCGAGTAAAAAAAAGACATGGTTGACCAATTCTATTAAAAATGCTGTAAGCCCCAAGAGCTCCGACAGGTTCTCTTTCGTGCTGTGCTAAAATAACTGTTTCGAGGAAAAGAAATACACATTTCCCACAATTCTCTTAAAAATTGTGTAAGCCCCAGTAACTCTGGACAGGTTTTTTTTCGTGCAGTGCTAAAATAATATTTTTACGCCATGAAATATGCATTACCTGTTTTATTATTTAGCAGTTCCCTCCGTTTGTCTTGCTCAATCCCTAGCTATGAAAAGTTGGCTTTCCTGCCGTGCTCGTAGCCCATCTTCCATTGCGCATGCGCCAGTATTGAAGTACCTGAGCCAGTGCAGTTAACCATCTTTCTTCCTAGGGCGGCAGATTGAGGGGCTGTTAGTCTTGGCTCTCCCGCGGTCCTCGGTCTTTGGTTCTATAGCTTCAATAGACTCTTCGATTTCTCTGGTTCTTCGGATCGACAGTTGTCACCCCCACCTGCGCAGTCCCCAGGGATGTCAGAAAATTTGAAAGTCCAACAAGTATTAGCTTCGCACTTAGCGACACTTTGCTTCATCGCGCCGATAGCTCATCCGGTGTCTCGGTCCATTGTCACCAGGACAAGGGCACATCGACCTCCATGCATTTCTTCCTGTTCTGACGCTCAGCTTTCCTATCACCCTCAGAAGTTTGTTGGGTGCCTTGCCGGTTCTCCCATCAACAGTCTCCGGTACCTCGTCTCTTGGTTCGACGCAGTATGACTTGTGTCGTCTTTTCGTCTTCTATGCCTATCCGGGCCTTTCCTTCCATGATGGCTCGTGCGTCTGCTCCTTCCACGGTTCCTTGCGAATCTTCTGCGGGTAACTGTTCTCCTGGTTCCTCCGAACCACGACCATCTTCAACCTCCAGCCCGAACTTGTCACCCCCATCAACTTCGGTTTCGTCCTCTTTGGTTCCACCTTGTGAACTTTGTGCCCACCTCACATTAGGACCTTCGGACTGTCCTTTGTCAACCTCTCCAACTCCTGGTCCTTATTCAAGTTCCCCGGGTTGGAGCTCTCCCAACTATTTAGCGCTCACACGTCGTTCTCCGATCCATGTTTTCACCAAGTTCTCCCGGTTCCCGGAATCTCTCATTTACCTTCTGCATCCGTCGTCCCTTCCTTCCCGATTCAACCACGTTCGCCTCGTTCCTCGTGCACCGGTGTCCTAACTCTAGCAGCAGACTTCAGTCAGCCCTTCGACGGTTCTTCGGGTTCGGCGGTGTCTTCAACAACAAACTCCGGTGCCGTTTTCCCGTAACTCGTTCCGAGCCCACAGGACGTTTTCCGTCAAGTTTCTTCGGTCCTCGGTACCGTCTGTACCCACCACCATACTGCCACAACGTTTTTCCCAGGACTGGAACGTTGTTTTAAAGTCAACGTTTCTTTCTTTTATTAAAGCTTTTCGTTCTTTAAAGTAAAGAACGTACAAAAAAACAACAACAACAAAAGCAGACAACAACCAACAAGGAAACAAAGAAGAAAGAAGGAAAAGAAGAAAAGAAGGAGGAAACCAACCCAGTGGTAAACAAGACGATGCAACACACATGACGAATATAGCAGCAAAGTCAAGACAACAGACAACAGAGAGAGAAGAAAGAAGACGCAGGACACAAGATAACGACAGTAGAAAAGTCACAGAGGAAAACGGAATCCAAGGACAAAGAAGGAATACAGCATGAATTCCTACTACATTGGTGGGTTGCTATTACACAACGCTGCAGTCATTTGCCTTCGCACTTCAGCGAACTCTTGATTAGGTGGCCCCCTTCACGGACCGTCATGAACGGTACAGTTTTGCCGCAACTCCAGCTTCGCCCACCTTCTTGGTGACCTTTCACGGTGCATCGGTTCCTGCTTCATCCGAGGCTTTTCCCAGACGGCGGGGTTTCCCCCCTTCGTCTGTCTGACCTCACATCATGTATCTCGTATCTGTGGCCTGTTGTTTCTCGCCTTTGTCTCGCTAAGACTAGTTTCCAGCAGTCAACATGGCATCCAGGCCTTCTTCGGCGAGCTCGCTTCCTCGCCCGATGATGTGGATACTTCGGCTCAGCCAGCTGTTAAATTACCCGTTCACACAGTGTTTTCCTTGCCCACAGTTCCCTGAACCAGAACGATGCAGCTCCTTGGAATTTTCTGGTTCAAAAACACACTACGACCCTCACCCATGTTGCCAGTCCAACCACAAATGCAACTGGTCCACCAATAAGTGCAGTGTTTGTATCAAAAACAGTGAACAGAAATGGCAGAAGATTCTCCATCACGAACAGCAATCGAAACGCAATGCAGAACTCCGCAAATGGCAAAATTACGTCGCACCGGTTCTTCGCTCCCGCTGTGTTCAGGTTCTTCACCTAAAACATTCCAAACCACTCGTAAGAAGAGAGCAACGGTACAATCCACTAAGACTGTGCGTTCACCGCTTCCATCGACACCCAAAGTTAAAGCCAAGTTGACTCGGGGCCTCATGGTCAAGAACCCTCAAATTGCATCCCTGGCTGTAATAATTTCTGTTGATTCCATCACCACACAGCCCGTATTGGTTCCACAATCAATAGTTTCATCAGCGACAACTCCTCCCACTGTTTCTAAGGTTCCACCGGTTCCTTCCGCTCGTCGCTCACCACATCCATGGTTACCACCCTCTCCTTTCAAGAATTTAGCACCGCTTCCCAAAAATTCTTGCTT
This sequence comes from Lithobius niger, assembly GCA_023313725.1. Taxonomy (NCBI): domain Eukaryota; kingdom Metazoa; phylum Arthropoda; class Chilopoda; order Lithobiomorpha; family Lithobiidae; genus Lithobius; species Lithobius niger. Next base: position 51,229 of record JAHWFP010160744.1, on the reverse strand, counting down.
AGCACCACCCACACACGAACCAACTAACCCTCCATTGCGTCCTTCAGCAGCACGGTTGCAACATCCCAGATGTCAATTGCCTTTGACGGTTCCCATCGTTCCTTCGGACAGTCTCCACACAATAGATATACCTTTTCCGTCATCAGACAAGTTGCGACGTAACTTATTGTTCAACGTCCCTTTGTCCACTAAAGCACTCGCCCAATTTAATCTGAAGATAACCTCTTTCCTCGCCACCGCTAGGAAGTTTGCCGTCATCGTCGCACAATGTCATGCAGACAGGCTCGAGCTTCTGGCTCTACGTGCCGAAGTTGCAGATCTACCTGCTCTATGCACTACATGCCGAGAACAGGAAGAAAGTATCCACCTCTTGAAGGAAGCAAATAATTCGCTTGCTGACGAGATCTCCCACCTTCAGGAGCTCATCATTTCACCGCCTGTCACGAAAACCACTGTTCTAGGTAAACCTCGTTGATATCTCCGTTCTCACCAGTTCCTGGGACCTGGCGCGCCTACCACGCAGCCTTGTCGAAGTCTAGGAGGCCTGTACGTGGACGTCGTCCCCGACGATGGTCTCATCGTGCATTCTCCAGCAGTCACTCTGACAAGGTTAGTCCAGCTTTTTCCACACAATCTCCTCGTGTCTTACGGCCTCTTCCAAACGCGTCTGCCGAGTTGCCTGTTTCCAAGGCTCCTCACTGTTCCACCCCTCCGCCCACGGTTCCTCTTCCACATGACGGCTCCACAATTCCAGCCACCGGCCCGACTATCACATCTGCAGCTCCCTGGTTACGAAGTCTTACTCAATGAATGGTCAACAGCATCATCAACATTGGAATTGCTGCACATTCCGCCTACAGTGTCTGGCAGTTTGACACTGCCACCACTTTTGTCCCTGTGTTTCCAGGACTAGGTCCTTGTGCCACACGTCCCCCCCCCCCCGCGCCGCGGGGCAACACAAGGGGCACCGGCGGGGCCCTGGGATTCCGAGTGCTACCTTGAAGTTCACCCGTTTTGGCAGTCGCTTCCACACGGCTTTGAGAAACTTGTTCCTTACCGTGTTTGCTATCTGCCATTCTCCATTCATCAGACATTTCTACACAGTCGACCTGCCTTAAAAACAACCGTTCCTTCAAACCAACAAGCTTCGAACATGCTACAGTTCCAGTTACTCCTTGACTGTTCACGATAAGACTGAACTCCTTTTTTTTGGCGTCCCTCATTCTCTCCTGAAAATAATTTTCTTCCAGTCAAGATTGTGGTTCACGGTCCACTTTACGTTTCGACCCGGTTCTTCGGACCTTTTTATCCACCCACGCTTCAACCATACAAGCTCTGTTTTCAGTTACTAGTAATTTCCTCGGTTCAACTGCCCGGGATCTGTCTTGCAATGGTTCCCAGTTCTGCAACAAGTTTGTTCCTGCACCCCACTTCTCGTCTCCACGTTGGGTCAACTTTCCACCGGACATCCATGTGGTTCCCGTTGAAGAGTTCATTCGAGACTCTCCTCATTTGCCTCTCATGCAGTGCATCTTAGACTCTCCAAAACATCACCAACCTTCTTGAGGTAAAATGTTTTTTTACATTTTTACTATGTACTAACCTCATTCCCTTGTACCCAGAACGCGACCGACCATGCGGTTCCCCTTCACAATATTCCGTTGACGGTTCACCTTCATCGTTTTGCCCTGATCGGTTCCACGCCATGAAACCACTGCTGTTTTGACTGTTCGTCTTCTGCCAGGTTGGTCGGTTCACTGGATTCGATCCAGGGGTCGCCGGCTCGCAGCGCGGGTGATCGTCAACTTTGGTCCCCCTCCTTGATTGATGAGGTCTGCTACATAATAAAACAGGTAATGCATATTTCACGGCATAAAAACTAAATCTTACCAGGGGTACCGGGTTGAAGATTGTTTTTATTGCTTTATGAAAATATACATTACCATCACCTGCCCAGCCTCCCCAAGGGAAGAAAGAGGAAGAAAGATGGCTAACTGCACTGGCTCAGGTGCTTATACAGGGTGGGGCAGAAAGGACGGAACACCCTTGGCAATTAAAGATGGTTAATGTTAGGATAATGAAACTTTGCATGGTATGTAGGCGAACGGGGAGCCAATAACCATGAATCGATCACTGACCTTGACGCATATTTTCAAGGTCATCGTGATGCTAACTCTTTAACTATGCTTCGTAGAACCCCAGTGTAAATTAGAAATTTGTAGACAGTGTTAAGGCATGGCCAATGCAAAAAACAGAACAAAATTCGGTACGTTAGTTTAGGAGTTACGGGAATTACAAGCATCATTCTGTTGTGCTGGCTGAGTTGCTTTCCTGCCAAACAGTTCTGTCGGGGTTTTTCGTATAGAACGCATTTAATTGGTAGATAATGGTGTTGGCAGCATACGCAAATTGGCATAATTCATTAACCGTGATCAGCTCTGAAACAAAACAGGTTCGCAACCTCGGTATTTGGCTTACAAGTGACCTTAAATTATCACTACATTGTAGCAAGATCTGCGCTACAGCCTTTTCACGATTGGCAATCGTTAATAGGTGCTTTAAATCAGGAAACATCTCTACAAAGATTTGGGCTTACAAGGTATTTGTTCGACCCATGTTGGAGTTTGCCACCCCAGTCTGGTCCCCTTATTTAGTTCGTGACATTGATTTGCTTGAACTCGTGCAGAGGCGATTCACAAAGGCTCTCCCAGGATTCAGAGAATTTTGCTATGAGGAAAGACTACGCAGGTCTGGCCTCGAAACACTCGAATTTCGTAGGCTGAAATTTGACCTCATAATGTTTTACAAGATCCTTCACGGTTTAGTTGGTATCGATCTTCCTCTTTTCGATTTGGCCCCACTAAGCATCAGCACCCGTGGTCATGGCTGGAAATTATCATTCCCGGCTTCCCGACTTGACTGTCGGCGAAATTTTTTCTCCGTTCGAACTGTCCCCATTTGGAACGCTCTTCCACCAGAAGTGGTAGATGCCCCAAATCTAAACTTTTTTAAACGACGCCTCAAGTACCCAGACCTTGTTAAATTTCTTGAGCGTCCAATTCCGACACATTAGTCATTCTTTTTACCAAAATTTTCAAGGACCAGTGTAAGTGGCTCACCACCCTTCTGACCTCCTACCACTCCTGTGGTGAATTGTATATTATTATTATTATATTATTAAAATCAGAAATGTTAACCTGAGGGAGGAACAACCTTAGTTTCATTTTCTAGATGACCACGGTGACTAAACTATGCCAACTTGCATAAGATGCTGTAGTTTGCAGCACCATTCTGTTTATACATGTAATGTAGCAGGTTGTGTTGAGCTAGTGCCGAGTCATCAGTGTGTCAGTTGCTGTTTGTTTCCAAGCATGCGTCATGTACTTTGAGGACCACTGGACCTAATTTTACACTCACTGTTTAGCAGGAAAGCCACTCGGTCAGCACAACAAAATGATGCTTGCAATTTTCGTAACTCCTAAACTAGCGTACCGAATTTCGTTCTGTTTTTTTGCAATGGCCATGCCTTGCCAATGTCTACAAGTTTCTAATTTAAACTGGAGTTCTACGAAGCATGGTTAAAAAGTTAGCATCACGATGACCTTGAAAATATGCTATGAGGGTGCAGTGTTTGCCCCTGGACTTGCCCGATGTGGGGTTGACGAGGGCATTAACTAATTACGGTGAGGTATTTGGTGTGCGACACGAATATCATGAACTGGAAGGTTTAAGTCATTGGCATACGGGTGTCCGTTCAGTTGTAGTCCGTTTGAGAGTCTCTACTCTGGTTGAAGATATTCCGGACATCATTAGCGTTAAAGGTGTGCCGGCCCTCCTAGCTGTACAGGATAGGTGGCCGCGTTGCCTAAAATGCCGGCAGCATGGCCATCTTCGAAAATTTTGCCCGTACGTTTTCTGCCACCGGTGTCACTCATTTATCCCGAAGAAGAGCCCTGTGTGTGCATCTGGACCCAGTGGATGTGCCTCCAGTGCCTCCAGTTCTGGATCTTGTCATATCTGAAGCAGTCAGCAAGGACTCTGGCCCGGCCCCTGGCAGCGACCAGGCTGAATGGGAGGTAGTGCATCAGCGTAAACCACCGAAGCGTAGGAAAGTGCTGGGGTGTAATCATCCTTGGCGAGTTCTCCACCGCACTCTAAGCAACTGGCAGTTGATTGCCAAAACAGATTTTCTGTGCTGACTCCTGATGGTAATCCAGCACCTATTACCCATACGTCTTTAAGTCTTGTGTATGCCGTTCAGTGTGCAGCTGACAGTATCGGTCATGCGGCTTCTGATGGTAATCAAATGTGTGTTTCTCCGGATGTTCGCTCAGCTTCCAGCCCTGCTGAACGGGGAGTTGAAACCGTCAGTTTTTCTCGTCGAGCGTGTTTGTCCGGCCCTGACCCAGGTACTGATGCGGTTGCTCCAGAGGGGGTGGCCGAGGATGGTGTGTCCGGTAAAGGGGGTGGTTCAACATCTGACATTGGGACTGACTCCGTGTGTAGTGCTGTTTTGCCTGCTGATTCAGCGGGACCAGATGGCTTTAAGAAGAGGGCTGGCCCCTGGGGACCAGGCACCATTCGACAAGGGGGTATCAGGAAACTACCTGTGTGGTGGACGCCGGCCTGCCGGTGTGCAGTCAGGGATAGGTGGAGGGCCTGGCAGCGGTTCCAACATGGTAGGAACGATCTTAGGTGGTTTGAATATGTTGGGATCGCTCAGGAGACCAGGTTCATCCTCCGAAGAGAGAAAGCCCAGTATGGTTACAGGCTCTGTGACCGAGTCTCCCAGGGCATGCCTCTGTCGCAAATATGGTCTTTAATCCGGCCACAGGATGCTCGCCCTGCTGTGTCGTGGGTGTTCGGCGATTCGGGTGAGATTCTCCGTGGCCCGGAGATTGCAGCGGCATTCAATAACAACTTTGCAGTGGTCAATGAGGTTTCCGGCCATTTGGATTTTCCACTCACTCTGCTCGAGCTATCGGCGGCACTCGGCTCGTGTAAGGCCGGAGGTGCCTCCGGGATTGACCATGTCTCATACGGTCGTCTCCGGAGTCTTGATGACAGTGGTCGGACCGAGCTTCTCGGTTTTTTTCAGGGTAGATTTGACGGTGCGCCGATACCGCAGACATGGCTTTTTTCTGTCCTGGTCCCTGTTTTGGGAAGGGGCAAGGTCTGCACTAGTGTCAGGAGCTACAGGCCTATTGCCCTCGTTTCCTGCCCACGAAAGGTGTACGAGAGAATTCTCATAAAAAGGCTAGTATGGCAGGCAGAGGTGCCTGGAAAACTCTTTGGCGTTCGGAAGCATCGGGGTGTTCAGGATGCTGTCTTGTATCTTGAATCCAGTATCCGTGAAGCTTGGATCAATGACTGCTTCGCCGTGGCTGTCTTCCTGGACATCACGGCTGTATACGACATGGTGGATGTGTTGTGGGTTGGGCAGGCCTTTGATGACCTGGGGGTCAGCACGAAGCTGAAAAAGGCTATTCTGGCCCTTATTGGGACTCTGCGCTTTGCGACGGTTGCTGGTCTGGCGTACTATCCACGGATAGGGGGCTCCCGCAGGGCAGCTGCCTCAGGCCCGCCATCTTCGCTGTGGCAATCAACGCTGTGCTCGTGGAACTTAGTTCCTCTGTCAACGTGGTTGCTTACACAGATGATGTGGCTGTGTGGCTGACTGGTAGGGACCTACCTGTCCTTCTGGCTGTTTTGGAGAGGGTTGTTGATTATGGCTCCCGGCTTCTTGCGGGCAGGGGGCTCACTCTGTCGGCCGCGAAGACTGAGTTGATATTCCGCCGCGGACAGGCTATTGAGGAGTCAATCACTGTGGATGGCTTGGTTGTCACGTCCAAGTCCAAGGTGAGGTACCTTGGTTATTGGCTCGACACTGGCCTGGATTGGTCTCATGACGCCGCTGCGGTCAAGGAAAAAGTTGCCAGACGTACCAGTATGCTCCGCGCGATCGCGAACAATAAGACCACTGCACAGCGTGCTGTGGTTGCTACATTTTATAGGGTGTATGTTCGGGCCTGCGTGGACTTTCACACTCCTGTTCTTGTTAGTTCTGTCCAAGCGATCAGGTCCATTCAGGTAGCCTTAAACGACTGCCTGCGGGTTGTTTGCCTTCCACCCCCATTTCGGCTCTCATGGTGGAGGCGGGCGAGGTCTCGCTTGACCTCAGAGCCAGAGAACTACTTGTCAGAGTGTGTCATAGGGCCGTTGGGAGGGGCAGCGGTGACCCCCTGGCTTGCATCATCAAGGGCTATGCCTCTCTCCCCTGGGGGGCCCGTGAACTATGATGCCGGGCTTGCTGGTTTGCCTAGGCCGTCCCTTGTTCGTCCACTATGTCCATGGGACTGGTGTGGGGTAACAAGCTTGGCAATCTGGGGTGGCGGGGGGGGGGGGGGTGGCCTCTGTTACCGGCGTGCATGTTTTTGTGATGCCTCTTTCTTCCTCGAAGCCGCGGAAGGGGGTGTTGTCATCTGTGTCCCCAGCCTCCGTCTTGAGTATAGTTTCTTCCTGGGAGCACTACCCTCGGCCTTTGTCGGGGAACTTGTTGCTATTTCTCTGGCTTTGGATGTTGGTATGGACTTGCGTCTTCCCAGGTTTTGTGTTCTGTCGGATTCTCTCGCTGGGATTGGTTTTTTGAGGCGCAATTTGGGTTCTACGTCTGTGGCACATCCTATTGCGTACAAGATCGGGTGGAAGATCTATGCCGCTACTATGTCTGGATCC
>JAHWFP010160744.1:0-21489 GCA_023313725.1 Lithobius niger | reverse complement strand
AAAATTGATTGTTAATGATAAAAAGGCGGCTCACTAGCAGACATGTGTCTGTTAGCAACTAAAAGCATATTTTGGCATGTTGAGGATAAATCCCAATGCGACAGAAATGTTTCAAATTGTGGAAAATGTAAAGGGAAGGGTCAGAGATAAAGAAAAACTAAAATTTAAAGGATGAGTGTCCACCAATCTTAGAGAAAAAGATGCGTCAATAACGTTGTTTTTATGTTACTGTCTAGCTAGCTGAGATTTTTCCCATGTTAAATCCCGTAGACTTATTGCTCATGGCTAGCGCAAAATTGCGAAGGCCTACGTACCTGAATTTTTGCACACGGATGCTTGGTGATCTGAGGATGGTCCTTTTGTTGGTTTGGGGGTTGTAGGGGTCAGGACAAATGCGTGGGAGGGTTTTGAAATTTGCCACCGGCGAATATAAATTTCGTTTCTTTTCCAACTTGCAACCAAAGATTTTAAGCAACAATGGCTTCAACAATCAAGACTGGTCCTTAGATTTATTGTAAAAGCCTGGACGAACTAAAAACTGAACTGTAACGAAGGACAAAATAAAGAAACATTAACGTTGCCGTGGATTGCGTAAGAATAAAGGGATGCACGTTAGATGATGGTGACGCAACAATACGAGCATACACGAGCTAATGGGTTTTTTTGTTAATAACCCCCCAAAAAATGCTTCGCATTTTGCTGTTTTAGTAACAGCGACCTTCGGGGGTTTCTGCATGGCTAAATGTGAACGAAATCTTGACAAATTAAGGGGAGGTTGCAGGGATAAACAAAACTGAAGGGGATGCGCTGATTGAGTGAGTGAAGCGAACGAAATCAGCGATTGTTAGCCAGTGTGTGCACAAATGGGATTGAAGCATCTTAAATAGACGGTGTAACCTTATGTACGTTCACAGTCCTATGAAAGTTGTGATATCCCCCAAAACCAAAACTGGTAGAAAAACCCGCCAAGTTTCCAAAAACGGTCGGCCTTTGAAGGTAGTGATATCATTCCACCAGGGAAAGGCCGCCAAGGTTAATCCTATTAGCCAAGTTAATCGCACCGAATAATACTTTGGACGTTAAATGAAAACTTGAAGATTGCTACCGCTAGTAGCAATCTTCTAGTTTTCATTTAACTTTCGAACTATTAATATGTGCGATTAACTTGGCTAATAGGATTAACCTGTTAAGGATTAACCTTCAAAGGCCGACAGTTTTTGGAAACTTATCGGGTTTTTCTACCAGTTTTGGTTTTGGGTGGATGTAGATTACACCCAGGAATTTAACAAAATTATCGGGGTTCGTCCGTATCTACGCACGACCCCATTGCTCGCGAACGGACTCACAACTGTTAGTCAGGTAGCAGTTGTAAAAAAGCGTGCATATTTTGCCAACTTTGATTTTTCACTTGGAAGTTGTTGTTTACATCCCAGGGAATGGTTTTCCACATGTTGCCACTTCGCCAATACGCATTTAACGTATTAGGCATTAAAGATGGCAGCCAAAACGGCACCCAATTTTGCAATTTGGCCGATTATGCAAGAACCGTTAGTGATACACAAAAACGGTTGAGATAAAAGTTGTTTGTAATAATGTAATCTACAATGTCTTCCTCATACATTTTATTCATATCTCTTATGGTTTTCGAGAAAAATGGATTTTAGGCCATTTTCGGCCATTGTTTGACTAATTTAATGTTAACAGACATCCCAAATTGTCAACTTAGAACTTTTAATTGCTGCTGCGTCCTTTCTAATTCAGATGGATGAATCCAATTAGACTCATTCGAAAGGAGGTAGTATCTCCTTTGCAACAAGAGTCATTGAAAAGGGTCTACTACCGTTAGGAACCGAGCTTCGTTCGTTTTACTAAGGGCTGGTATTACAGTCATATTTGAATTTTTCGTTTATTTTCACCTTTCAACTTCTATTGTGATGTGTATAATTTATGTAGATGACTCCAATTAGAATCATTCAAAGAGTGGGAGTGTCTTCTTAGCAACAAGGGTTGTTGAAAGGGTCTACGACTGTTAAAACCGAGCTACGCCGGTTTTACTGTAGGCTGGTATTACAGTCACCGTTGGATTTTTGGGTCATTTTCAAAATTTCAACTTCTACTGTGACTTGTATAATTTAGGTAGATGACTTCAATTACATTCATTCGAAAGGTGGAACTGTTTTCTTTGCATCGAGGGTAGTTGAAAGCGTCTACAACTGTTAGGAAACGAGCTACGCCCGTTTTACTAGGGGCTAGTATTACAGTCACCATTGGATTTTTCTCTCATTTTCAACTTTCAACTTCTATTCTGACGTGTCTAATTTTGGTAGATGACTCCTATTAGAATCATTCGAAAGGTGGGAGTGTCTTCTTTGCAACATTGGTCGTTGAAAGGTTGAAAGGGTCTACGACTGTTAGGAACCGAGCTACGTCTGATTTACTAGGGGCTGGTATTACAGTAACCGTTGGAATTTTCGCTCATTTTCAACTTTCAACTGCTATTGTGACGTCTCTAATCTAGGTAAATGACTCCAATTAGATTCATTCGAAAGGTAGGAACGTCTTCTTTGCAACATGGGTGTTTGAAAGGATCTACCTAAAAAATAAACGTCTCAGAACCAGTTGAAAGCAGTAAATGAGTGAAAAGTCCAATTCAGGTAGATGACTTCAATTAGATTCATTCGAAAGGTGGGAATTCCAGCCTCTAGTAAAACGAGCGTAGCTCGATTCCTAACAGTCGTAGACCCTTTCAAGCACCCTCTTGCAAAGAAGACATTCCCACCTTTCTAACGAATCTAATCTGAGTCATCTACCTAAATTAGACACGTCACAATAGAAGTTGAAAGTTGAAAATAAGCAAAAAATCCAACGATGACTGTATTACCAGCCCCTAGTAAAGCGGGCGTAGCTTGGTTTTTAATAGTCGTAGATGCTTTCAATTATGCTAGTTGCAAAGGAGAAACTCCCACCTTTCGAAAGAATCTAATTGGAGTCCTCTTCGTAGATTAGACACGTCACAATAGAAGTTGAAAGTTGAAAGTTGAAAATAAGCGAAATATCTAACGGTGACTGTGATACTAGCCCCTAATAAAACGGGTGTAGCTCGGTTCCTAACAGTCGTAAACCCTTTATACGACCCTTATTGCAAAGAATACATTCTCATCTTTCCAATGAATCTAATCAGAGTCATCTACCTAAATTAAAAACGTCACAATAGCAGTTGAAAGTTGAAAATGAGCAAAAAATCCAACGATGACTGTAATACCAGCCCCCAGTAAATTAAGCGTAGCACGGTTTTCAATTACGCTTGTTGCAAAGGAGAGACTCCAACATTTCAAAGAATCTAATTAGAGTCCTCTACCTAGATTACACACGTCACAATAGAAGTTGAAAGTTGAAAATGAGCAAAAAATCCAACAGTGACTATGATACCACCCCTAGTAAACGGACGTAGCTCAGTTCTTAACAGACGTAGACCCTTTCAAGTACCCTTGTTGCAAAGAAAATATTCCCACCTTCCGAGCGAATCTAATTGGAGTCATCTACCTAAATTAGACACAGCACAATAGCAGTTGAAAGTTGAAAATGAGCGAAAAATCCAACGATGACTGTAATTCCAGCCCCTAATAAAACGTGCGTAGCTCGGTTCTTAACAGTCGTAGACCCCTTCAACGACCCTTGTTGCAAAGAAGACAATCACACCTTTCAAATGAATCTAATTGGAGCCATTCACCTGACTAAACGATGTAGCAGCAGTTGAAAGTTGTAAGTTAACTAATTGAGATGTCTGTTAGCATTAAATTGACAAAAAATGGCCGAAAATGGCCTAAAATCCTTTTTTCTCTAAAACCATAAGAGAAATGAAAAAAAATTTATGGGAAAGACATTGTAGATTACATTATTGAAAACAACTTTTATCTCAACAGTTTTTGCGTATCACTAACGGTTCTTGCATAATCAGCGAAATTGCAAAGTTGGGCGCCATTTTGGCCGCCATCTTTAATGCCTAATACATTAAATGCGTATTGCCAAAGTAGCAACATGTGGAAAACCATTCCTCGGGATATAAACAACTTTTTTTTTGGAAAAATGGCTGCCCTCTGAGGCCGACTGTTTTCGCTAGGGAACCACTTCCACAGCGGCTCCAAGCTCGTCCACCATTGATCTGTATATGTGGAAGGTTGTACTATCGCCATTGGTGTAAAAGGTAAATCAAAGTCGCCGTTCACGAAAATGATGTCAGTTTTTTTCCGAATTACGAGCCTCGCTCGCGCTGTCGCGCTCGCTGCGGCTAACTACATAACATCAGAAAACGCAACCAAAAACTTAGCCGGAAAACTTCACGCGCCAGAATCTAGATAGGTCGGCCATCTTGCTTGGAGCTTCTGCGGTAGTGGACCCTTCGCTAGTGAAGCTTTTACCTTGTTTTGTTGTTTTTTGGCACTGTTCTGTGAATTTGCAACATCGTTACAGAACTATGGACGTGTGATGACGGCTATGTGCTATTCTGCTGACCATTTTATTACGGGTGGCAGTGTTTTTGATACACTCATTGTGAACAAGCGTGCGTACGTTAGTGAAAAGCCACTCCCATGCAAGGAAAGCGGGAAATCTTTTCCTTCCAGTTGTGACTTTTAGTATTTTCTTTCATTTTTAAGGGAAAAGCGTTGACGTAAGGTGTTCTACTGGTGTTGTACATCACGACTTTTTTTGGTTTCTATCTCAGACTCGACATCAAACTCGTAGACTTTGGAGAGAAACCTTTTGCCTGTTTCGAATGCGTCAAAGCAACACTCAGTTTTATTTTGTTTTTTAAAGTTTTTGAATGCGTTTTTTCCTCCCCTCAAAGATTTTAAGCTTCTTAACAGCAGTTAGCAGTCCTTGTTTCTATTTTGGAAGTCTGCGACCACACCTAAACTGAAAATTCATAGTGACAATCCGTTCACCTGTGCTGAATGTGGCAAAGCCTTTTTACAACAACAAAAAATCCTTTTTGTCCTCTTATAATTGGAGGCACTGAAGCTAAATGTAGCAAAGCACGTACTCTGGTACTCAAAATCACCGAATGGGTGATATTTTATTCCAATCACTGTTGAGTACATAAAATTGTTGAAGAAGAACCACTTCACTGCGAAATTCGTGACATGGCTGTTACTTTATGTAGCTTGCTTCTTATGGAACTGTTTGTTCTTTTAGTGAGTGTGACCTGGTAAATAATAATAATAATAATAATAATAAAACATTTGGTGCTTTAGCACACAGGCCTGAAATGGACCGGGGTCACTAAAATTCAGCCTAAGGTTGTTAAGCAACCAAAAATAAAAACCAGATGTGCAAACAAGCAAGAGAATAGTAAAGTTAAAACTAACAGAACAATGTTCTGGGGTCAGTTAAAAAGATAAAATAAATAAAATAAAGAAACATGGCAACAATATCAGTAAAACAAGCCAGTATGGCACTAACAAAAGTTAAAACACTGAAATAAACTACATAAAAACAGACAGGTACTTAGACAAATCTACAGTCCGTAATTTCGTTTTGAAAGAAAGTAACGAGGTTGCTGTCACCAACTCGCCAGGTAGATCATTCCACACCTTGACAACCCTGTTAGCAAAAAAGTGCTTCCGGCAGTCAGTGTGGAACGCTCCAGCAACAAGTGTTAGAGAATGACCACGCGTACGTTTATTAGCACGGAGCTCGAAATATCTGCAGAAGTCAACATCTACCAGACCATGCAGTAATGAATATGTAAGGTACAAATCAGACTTCAGACGACGTAATTCGAGTGAATCTAATTTAGTTAATTCAAGCCTCCTGGCATAGGAAAACTCCTTTAAACCACGAAGTGACTTGGTGAAGCGACGCTGTACAGATTCAATTAGGTTTATATCGCCCTTCAAGTAAGGCGACCAAACAGTACTTGCATACTCAAGAATAGGCCTGACATACACCTTAAAAGCCCACACAAGTGTGTCAACATCACCTGTGGTAAACACCTTTTTAATCCATGCAGAGCGCTGGCTAGCCATCTTTGCAACATGGTTACAGTGAGTTCTAACTTTTAAATCGGATGTAAACCAAACGCCAAGATTTTTAACAGTTTCTGTGTGTGGTAAAACAAAAAGAGGAGAAAGTCGATAATCCCATTTAAAATTAGGTTTTCCAATATGTAGTACGCTACATTTCGTAAGGGCAATTGGCAATTGCCACGAGGAAGACCAAGTTAAAAGCTCGGTGATTGCAGTTACTAACCCGCAATACGAGTCATTGTCAATAATTTGACTGTGCATCTCTACGTCATCCGCAAATTTGCTCAGGGATGTATTTTCCGAGTTTGAATGTAAATCATTAAGAAAAATAATAAAGAGGAGAGGACCTAATACACTTCCCTGTGGTACACCGCTAGCCACCTGATTTATGTTAGACTTTGTGCCACCAACAATAACACATTGCGTTCTGTTGGACAAAAAATCAGTTAACCGCTCAAGTAATTTTCCCCGAAAGCCGTAAAAATTTAATTTTGCAAGGAGCTTACTGTGCACCACTGACTCAAAAGCCTTTGCAAAGTCAATGAGTATAACATCAGTTGGTATACCACAGTCAACTGATCCGGTACAGTCATCCAGTATGGATAACAGTTGTAGACTAGTGGACCGCCTTGGAATGAACCCAAATTGGTCACTAGACAAAATATTGTTTTCTAAAATAAAAGAAAGCATTTGCGTTCTAATAATACGTTCCATTACTTTGCAAGGTACACAGGTCAATGCAATTGGCCGGTAATTTAATGGGTTTGATGCATCGCCTTTTTTAAAAATTGGTGTAACATTTGCTGATTTCCAAGCGAGCGGTAATCTACCCGTTTCAAATGAATGCTCAAAAATAATAGATAACGCTGTACAAACTTCCAACCTGATCTCGCGGTAGAAAAAGGCAGAAAAACCATCAGGTTCAACACTACGGCTTGGTTTCATGAAAGATAAGGCCTTTAAGACGTTCAGATAAGAGAAACTTGGTGTATGACACTCAGGAATAACTGCAACTCCAGTGATATGTGGAAGAATCTGGTTGTCAGTTATGCAATTGCTCACAAAAGTATCATTGAGTATACTAGACTTATCGAAATCGTCCAAAATGTAATCGTCATGTCGTCGAAAAGGCGGGATTGATTTTGAACGTCCAGTCTTACTCCTTACAAATCTGAAAAGGGCTGCCATATTTCCTTCTTTTAAGACAGCATGTTCAGCATCACGATCTAGGTTTTGTGCAAGGCAAGCGTACTCCAACTGACATTCTTTGTATTTATCCCGGACAGCATCAGTTCGAGTATTCTTAAAAAGTTTCCATAACTTTTTCTTTTTTGTCAATAACTTGGTGAGTTTTTTTTGTTTTGGCCGATTTGCCACGAAAACCATCAAAAGTACTCCGTAGAACCAAACTGGAGGCGTGTTTGACGCAATCTTTAAGGGTAAGTATAAAATTGTTCCACATAGAATCAACATCTGGTTCATTTCCAATAATGTGTGCCCAGTCAACATCGTTTAACAAGGATCGGAGTGTTTCGTAGTTTAGTTTATGATGTGGCTTTTGTTTGGATGAAACATTGGGGTTGGTCTTTGTATTAATGTTAAACGTGACCATATTATGGTCACTTGTGCCGAAATGATTTGAGACACATGTATCAAATACAAGTCGGTCCGAGTCAGCTAAAACAAGGTCAAGAATATTGTTCAATCTAGTTGGCTCGCTTACGTGTTGGGTAAGACCCAACTCAGAAATACAGTCAAAAAAGATTTGCTGGCGTCCATCAGTAGCATAATTTTGAAGCCAATTTACTGATGACATATTAAAATCGCCTGTGATGATGTTGGAATACGAATCTTTGATGGAGGACCTGATAAAAGTACACATCTTACGAATACTGTCCTCATCAAAGCCATTTGGAATGTAGCCAAGTATAATTCTAAGTTGTTTGAACAAAAGTCGAGAGACAATGCTTCCGAGTCCTCAGACGTCCCACTAATCGCAAATGGTAAGTCTGACTTAACCAAAGCCAGAACACCCCCCGCGGGTGTGTCACGATCTCTTCTGGCGAGTTGGTAACGCAATCCACCAACAATTATGGCATCAGAAACCGATGCCGGGAGCCATGTCTCAGTAATTAAAACTACATCAAAAACATAAGTGGATAGTAGATGGTGTAACTCTGACAATTTACAATTTAAACTCCTGGCGTTAAAAAGAGTACTCTTCAAACTAAAATGGGGTAGGATTTTAACATGCTCCATAGAATAATTCCCCCTTAATGCGCCCAGTTTCCCATATAGTGTGGGTGAGCAAGGGCGTAATCTAGCTCCTCCTTTACAATATGTTTGCCAATACGAGTCAAATGTAAACCATCTCGTGCCAGGGAGAACCTGTAACGTATCAAGGAGTCCCAAATAAGTACAAACTGTAAGTTATTTTTACCATTGCACAGATTAGCTAACTCACCATTTGCCTTAATGATTGTTTTACATTCATATAATCGTTTTCTGGGGAAATAACCAACAATAATGATGTGTGCACTTGGTCTGGCCTTTAGTATTGCATCTATAGATTCACTCATGTAATCTTTGATGAGTGCTGGATGGTCCTGTGGCAAGTTGTTACTGCCTGCACAGAGAAGAACAGTAGGTGATAAGCTTGCGTGCTTTAGGGCCTCTGGAATCTTCGTTTTTAGATTTTCTATTCGCAGACCTGGCCAAGTCCACGTAATGGATTTATTAGACCCACCAAAATGGAGTCCACGTACATGCGAATCACCAATAAAAATCACCTCTTTTCCGTGTGACTCATAGAGCTTGGGTGATATGTGACCCGAGGAGCTTTGGCTAACTGCATCAGAAACAAGCCTCGTAGGATTTTTGGTATCGAGAAGATCAATTGCCTCCTTGTTCACACGACACTGACCACAATTTGTGCCTGGCAAACCATCCACTGGACCACGACGAAGGCTAGAAATGCAATCAGCTGCCGTCACCATCGCACCAACTGCCGATTCACTTAGTTCAGCATTGTCCTTAACAGTAGGCTGATTTTTACGTTTGAGAGGCTCCAACACTTGTCGGTTATCTTGTTTTTTACGTTTACGAGTGGTGACCCAACCATGATTTGGATTTGCAGACTTTACCGGCTCAATAGGCTGCAGATCACGTGTCACACTTGGAATAACACGATCTATATGTGATGAAATAAGTTGGATGTTACCAGACTCCGGCTGGGCAAGAATAGTACTCACAACGACGGTATCAGAGGATGAAGGCCCAGGTAATACACAACTTAACCATCAGACTTGGTACGTATATGTCATCTAATATACCATCAATAGCAGTAAATGCAGATTATGGAAATTCTACACCGAAGTGCTCCCTTGAGGATTTTATGTACACAACACGAAAAATTCCATCAAACACAGATTTGAAAAAAATCACCAATGACAGGAGATCTACAATTTTTCTTGATACTTTGGAGTCGCCGTCTCGACTACCTCTTTCCCCAAGTGCCCGTTTAACTGGTCCCAATACGCGTCAATGAGCCCTTATTAGTGACTTGGTCGATCTCTCGACTACGCTTCAGACAAGGCTCGAATGCTCTAAAATGGAGAAGGATTTGGATTTATTGGATATAAACTCAAAGCTTTCTTCCATACAGGGCTCAATCTTGAAGCTTGCTCCAGACCACTACACCCATACTCTCACTGCAGTTCTCAATGAGTAGGCATCAAGTATGCTACTAAAACAAAGAAAATTATGATCTGCTGCTTACAGAAATTGAAACTAAACTACTCCAACATGAGTCGCGTATTTGTGCCAACTTGCGTACCGAATTTGCCGAAGCAGTTTCTTTTGTGCAGAGGCAAACGACAAACTCACCACCTCCAGATACCACTGGAGAGAAGATTCTTCTGGGGGATAGTGCTGAGAGCCGCAGCTTAAAAGTACCTACTATTTTGACCCACACTCCTGACGGAGACCTGGAGCTCCGTTCATCTCATTTAAATTTAGCCAGTGATTCAAACCCTAGTTCCATGTTTTCTGCTGTTCCTCCCAGTAAATTTAAGAGACCAGAATGTACACATCGTGACATTCCGAGGCCAAATCATTATGCGGTGCAAGATACAAATGATGGTCTAGACCTATTATCCAACCCTGGAAATGCCACGCTGCAAAATGTAACATCTCATCGTGGACAAAGACGAAAAAGAAAAAAAAAGATGACCCTTCTTATGAAATTCAAAGTACACATGGTCTTTCTACCCCTGTTGTGACTGCTGCATTTGATTGAAAAGATATCCTTTTTAATCACGTTGAAATTCTTTGTAAAAAAAGATAGTGAGCACGAATCCGTTCCAGTACAGGTTACCACTAATGAAACGTCCAATTCTTCGCATATGAAACCACACACAAGTGTAAATTGGCACGATCAGTCCATCATCTTCGGAGACTCACACGCACGTGCACTTCGAGGCAGTGCACATCCTAACTCCAGAACCTGGACATGGCCTGAGGCCAAGGCACAAAACCTCATCGAAAAATTGCCAGAGATTTTAAGGGACAAACCAAAAGATATATTTCATCATCTGTGCTGGCTCGAACAATGTTTCTACTGACCCTCCAAATCGGATTGTAAAGCACCTTGTTGACTTGGTAGATTACATAAGATCTTCGCGACCTAAATCACCTATATCCCTGGTGGGATTATTCCCTCGTTTGGGAAAGAACAAGTCTGATGAAGATCGCATTGTTGCACACACAAATGTACTCTTGCGGAAACTCTGTGTGGACGGTGGACCGAAACTATAGCTTTATTTCCATCGATGCTCAACTCTGTGCTGACTGCACCCTAATGTCCAGGGACGGACTTCACTTGACAGAAAGGGGGAAAAGCACTACTACAAAGTGAAATCATATCGATAAATTCTCATTCGGAGAACATACCAAGCTAACTGGGAATTTTTCTACGCCCTTATCCCATTCTATTTGTACCCCCACTACATTTTCTGATTTATGTTGCATTCTTTTAAATGCCAGAAGTTTAGTTAAAAATATGGGAAGTTTTCGGTCGCTTCTGGCTAGCGGTGTTTATGATCTTGTTTTTGTGGTGGAGACTTGGCTCAGTTACGGACGGACTCCATGGTGGTTGGAGCTTCCCGTACAGGACTATACGTCTTGACAGGGAATCCCAAGGCGGCGGACTCTGTTTTCCATCGTCAGGGTCTGGATGCGATAAAAGACAGGGTGGCCAGTGATGCTGAAGCATTTTCCATCGTAATACTAAAACTGAAAATGAATTCCATTCTTTGTTATCTGCCAGACAGTTATAACGATATCATGATTACACAGGTCGGCTCCTTTATCGTTGGGGCACTGAAGTCGTCCTATTGAAATGTTGTATTAGGTGATTTCAACTTATCCACAGTGGATTGGAGGCACTTAATCGCCAAAGACATCCATCATCGCTTCTTCTTGGATATTATCTCACCTCTAGGGCTGCACCAACATGTCATTGAACCAATGCGGGCAAATAACATACTCGACCTGATTTTTTCTTGGGACGAACGATTGATCTTTGATGTCTCTGTACTCTATCATCTGGGCACCAGCGATCATTGTATGATGTCTTTCAAGGTCCATTGTGAATTGTCCTCTGTTTGCAACGTTGAAAGGATAACTGGGAAAATCAACTTCGCTAAATTGAAGTCTTATTTGGCTGACATTTCCTGGAAAGAGTGTTTCTTTGATTACTGTAAAACAGTTGAACAGGCCTGAAACGGCTTTATGAAGGTCTTAAAACCATAAAGTTGACCTGTGTAGGATATCTAGGTCTGGTGTTTGGGCAGCTGTACCGCTGTCATGATTTGTAATGTCACCGGGACTCGTCGGGGCATGCCACTCGTGCACAGTGGGAACACTTGATTTCTCATGAGATTTCGATTGAAGTATTTTTATTCTGTACTCATGTTAATTTTATTATATAGATTTGTGTGTGATATTAATTGTAAATATTAATTCCTGTTTTATATTTTTATTATGTGAAAATCCTCAAATGTAAATACGGCGTCTTGGCTGGCTCATATAAAAACCGCCGGCGGTATCAACAAAGAACTCACTCGCGCGGACCCGTCAAGGGTAGACGGAGGTTGCCGTGACGTCGATCTTCAACTGGATGCGTTCATTTTACAACCAGGCTTGTTGCTACGCTGGTGTGGCATTTTACCAAGTACAACTCTAAGCGAACTGTCTGTCGTGTACAGGGACTCGAACCGCAAAACGTTTGTTATTATTGAACTTATGCTAATCTTCGTTGTGAACTGCAAAAACCTCCTACGATTTCAGGCAAGTGCTGTGTAAAATTTGAGTTGTATAATTTATTACGAGAATTCTGTCGTAAGCCTATGTTAACTCTGTTTAAGCGTTGAACGCACCTTTTCAATTGAATTATATAAATCCCAAAGCGAGTTTCATGTTTTTAAAATAAATGTGTTTGAAATTTTACGCTAGTGAGCTGGTATTTTACCCTTCGATAGTCATTAGTTACAATAGTTTTTATCTAGACACACGCTAGTGTGTCGCGCCAAGTTAGGCAACAAACATCACAACAAACATCACATTAATTCAATTGTCAAGGTTGTAAACCATTGTAGCGCGACGCCATTGCGTCAGTGTCTTATTAACACTGGCGATAGCCAGTGTTAGTAAGGGTCAACCTAGGATCGCTGTGTAAAACTCTCAACTTTGAGAGCTTATAACTCCGTCAAAAGTAAACATCTTTAAACCAAATTTGGAATCTAGCCTTGACTAGTTAAAGCCTGTTTGCAGTGCAAAAATTGTGAAATTCGGTCGAGCCAAACCCGAGATACAGAGAGGGGCCAAATAGACAACTTCTTGTTCTGCTTGTTGTTGTTGTTGTTGTTCTGGGGATAGTTTCGTCTGTCCTCGCTACAGCTCAAACGATTTGTCCTATAAAGCTGGTTCTTAGCTCATTTTATAGGTATTGCTCTGTAGATGTGCCCTCTCCATAAGGCCTTTTCTAATTGGGCAAGTGGTTCAGGGGTTACGGAGCTCTAAATGACCAGATTGATTGTTTTACATTGTTTTAAACATTGTTATTATGCAACAATGCTAATTAGCAAACTCTAACTGCAACACGTAGACTGAAGATTAAAAGATTTTTTCCCATTATTATACTGGCGATAGCCAGTGTTAGTAAGGGTCAGCCTAGGGTCTCTGTGTTAAACTCTCAACTTTGCCCGTCAACTGCACTGTTTTACAATTTAGCTGCAATTCTAAAAGTAACACGAATTAATAAACAAAAACGGAACGTTAAATGTTTACAGTAAGAGTCTAAAAGTCAAAACATAGAAGGAACACGGACAAGCTTTGACAGTCAGGATCTAGGTGTAAAATTTTGTAAGTAAGAGGCTGGTAAGAATTAGACCCTTACTACCCGGTGGTCAGCAATAAATATTTGTCGAAAAACTGTAAATCCTCCTACAAAGACCCACGTGATGATCCAGCTGTAGTATGGTATACGTTTCCTGCTTTGCTTTATGTTGAAAATTATTTTTCGATTTAGTAACAAGACAGCATCTTCGCAGCAGAGAGCATTAATTTGGTTATCCTCTGCCATAAATCTGCGAAACATAATAAAATATTCTAAAGCAGCAAAAGACAAAATGACAAATCTTCACAAGAAAATTGTGCTCTTAAATTTCCATAACAATATTCTGAGAACCAATAAAACCTGCTACAACCGTTCATACACACGTTCTGTCCAATAGACTAGAACTAAGCTAACCACCGGGTAGTAAGGGTCTAATACTTACCAGCCTCTTACTTACAAAATTTTACACCTAGATCCTGACTGTCAAAGCTTGTCCGTGTTCCTTCTATGTTTTGACTTTTAGACTCTTACTGTAAACATTTAACGTTCCGTTTTTGTTTATTAATATCTTGAAGCACAGTTGGGCACAATTCAGGTACTTGGGGAAAAATAATAATAATGCGGTACGAAAGCTGAAATTGTGTTGAAATCGAGAGCAATGATCAACCTGACAAAAATTAACTCATGTTTGAATGCCAGCTATGCTGCTTTCAATGCAAAATCTGCCCCTCAATAACGTTGAAAATGTGTTACTTAGCTAGCTAGCTAGTCCACTCATCCCCATGTTAAATCCCATAGGGTGATTATTCATCGATTCCCAGGTAACGTGAAGGCTTCCAGCTATGAAATTGGACGAATGGATGCACTACAATACGAACTGCGTACCTTTCATGGTTTGGAGCCTGGGGGCGTAACAGGGATGGCGTGGGAGGGCGCGCAAGTACGAAAATATTATTATAACCATTGTTAGTACTGTCGGCATCGTCTCTCATTGGACGGCCAAAGTTCCGACAATGAGAACGTGTATACTGGCGTTCGTGCTTAGACACACACTAGTGTATCACGATAAATCTAAACAACGTTGCAAAGATATTGTATTCACGTCCAATTCACCAAGTGTACAAACAAAGCAAAATAAACAAAACCAAAAACTGGTGAAGAGGCCACCAAGTTGATAGTGGTTCGGCCCTTCAAAGGAGTGATATCAACACAACAAAACTAACTAAATACAACAAATTACAACAAAATTAAAACCAAACCAAAAGCCAATAAAGAGGTGACTAAGTTGAGAATGGTTCGACCTATAGGCCAAAGGTAGTAGCACATTGTTGAAAACCAATTTCTTGTTGACGTGGCACTTTATTACTCATCTGCACGGTAGTGGAGTTGAGTCAATACACAATTTAAAAAAAAGGAGTGATATCATATCAAAAACCAAAACTGGTAAAGGGGGTCGCCAAGTTCCAAATGGTTCGGCCCTTCAAAGGAGTGATATCAACACACCAAAACAGTCGCCAACTTAATCGCACCGAATAATCTCCGTCCGATAATTAAAATTCATATTGTTTCGGGGAAACCTGATAACACCGCATTTGCCCCGTGTTGTTGCCAAGTTGGGGCGTAAGAAGCTTAAATTGTGGAAGCTGCACAAAAGTGCACCTACTGTGGACACCTTAAGAAATTATAATTCCTGTAAACGGGAGTACACACAAACGGTTGATAATTGGGACTGTAAACGCGAATCCAAAATTATTGAGGAGGAAAATATCTCTCTTCTTTTCCGGCTATATCGACTGAAGACTGGCTCTTCTAGGACCCTCCCACTGAAAACCAGGAGAAGGCCGAGATATTAAACACGGTTTTTGCATCAAATGGGATTTCTGATGACGGGGCTGACCTCCACTATCCCACCCAAACCATTAAATTTCAGAATGACTGTAATTCAGTTAGCTTCTCTCCGTCATTAGTTAGACAGACTATCTGTAAATTAAAACCTCGTCATGCATGTGGGCCTGATGGACACTCGGCGTTCTTCTACAAAAAAAAAAAAAAATCAGTGATGAAATTTGCTATCCTTTGGCTACTATTTTCAATCTGTCCTTTCATGAGGGCATTTTACCTTCTATTTGGCGCTCTGCAAATGTAATCCCTGTTTTGAAGAGGGTGACGCAGCCAATCCGCTAAATTATAGACCTATCGCACTGACCGTGGTCCTATGTAAAATCATGGATTATCCGTGAGGCTATGCTGGCTTATCTTGAAGCACAATACATTATAAATTCGGACCAATTTGGATTCATGCTGGGACGATCCGCTACTTATCAACTACTCGTGGCACTTGATCAGTGGACTAGTGCTTTGGATATTGGTGTTCCGTCGGACGTCATTTATTTTGACTTCCAAAAGGCATTTGAATCCGTAGTCCATCGCAAATTGTTATTCAAGCTTGAAACTACCGGCTTCAGTAGACAGCTTCTAATGTGGATCTCGTCCTTTATTACACATCGATCACAAAGGGTTCTTATTCAAAACTCCTTTTCTACACCTGCTGAGATTATTAGCGGGGTACCTCAGGGCTCAGTCCTGGGTCCTTTGCTTTTCGTTATTTATTTGAATGACTTAAATTGTAATCACCATGCAGTTCATGTATTAAAATTTGCTGATGACCTCAATCTTGGTTCAGCCATTGTTGACACCACTGATCATTCGGTGCTTTCCACTGAAATAACGAATGTTTATAACTGGGCGAGTGTCGGGCAAATGCCCATTTCCCAGCCAAAGTGTCAGTCCTTCCACATTGGTAAACAAAATTCTTGTTTTTCTTACAGCATTGGAAACAATATACTACCTGATGTTTTCGAGGTCCGTGACCTTGGGGTTTGGTTTACATCATACCTAAAATCATCCTTGCATTGTACGAAGGTCACTGCTGCAGCTTACCAACGGCTTGCATTGTAAATCGCTGTTTTACGTTGAGAATGTCAAGACAAAGGTTTGGGCGTTTAAGGTCTTTGTCCGTCCCTTGCTGGAGTATGCAAGTCAGGTTTGGTCACCAACCCTGTTAAAGGATATCGATCGGGTTAGGTCTGTGCAGCGCCGCTTTACGAAGGGCCTTCCTGGTCTGCGAGACAAGCTTTACTGTGAGCGCTTGTTGAAAACAGGTCTTGAATCGCTCGAATTACGTAGGCTGAAGTTTGATTTAATTCTCACTTTCAAAATTCTTCGTGGCCTTGTGAAGGTGGATCAGCCTTTCTTCGACCTGAACTTAGTACACTCTAATCGGGGTCACTCATTAAAATATTAGTCCCATCCTTCAATCGGGACTGCCGACAAAATTTCTTAGCCATTAGGGTAATCCCTGCCTGGAACTCACTTCCTGAGGAACCAATTTCAGCGCGTACTGCAGCTGGTTTCCGAAACGCCTTAAACAGATTCCAACTTAAAAAATTTCTGAAGAGACCGGATTTTTGTACTCACAATTTTTTAAACACCAAAAAAACTTAACTTGGCTTTTGTGGTGTCCACACTATTTTAAATTAGGATTGGTGTTAGTGGGACATCCCCCTTCCAAGTTCCTTACCACTATCTGTGGTTATACAGTTTTATTATAACTCCCAAGTGAAAAATCAAAGTTGGCAAAATGTGCACAGTAACCCTAAATTTCCTACAACTGCTCCCTGACTATGTTACACTAAATAATATTTCGAAGGTCAAATTGGTTCAGTCCACCGTCACCAGAGCGCGTGTCAGTAGGCGTCAGTCTTCTGGCCGAAATTGTGTGAGTCGACGTGTGGTGCGTTTTCGACAAATTGGAAAGTGGTTTCCTGAAGCATCCTGAAGCGTTCAGTTACATCTGGGGAACGAGGGATGGGGGGGAGGATCTGTAAATGTCTCCTTGAGCGGGAGGGGAGGGGCAGGGCAGAATAATGGCTTCAGGCAATGTTTTTTTTTTAAATTTAAAGCAAAGGGAATTAGTGGAGCTGCCTGGCATAAAGCCAAATTGATCAGATTTGATTAAGTCAACATATTCAATAAAAGTATGCGTACAATCACGGATAAGTGTTTACATTATCTTGCATGGGACAACACTGTGAGAGTGATTGGACAGTAATTCTTAGGGTCTGATGCATCTCCCTTCTGAAAAACTGGTGGACAACCACAGTTTCCCAGACAGGTGGAAGTATACCTTTTAAGGAGAATGTAAAGATAAAAGATAAGGGGCAACTGATTTCATTACTAATTTGTTTGTAGAAATAGGCTGAAAACCCCTAGGGACCAACAGCATGACGAGGTTTCATTTTGTAGAGGGGGGTATGTTTGACAGAGTGAAACAGATTTCAAGAAAAGGGTTTCATCATCATCCTGGTCAAGCAATGGGGAAACGCCATTGTGTTTACTTGTCCGTTTGACACGAACAGTTGGTTTAGGATGTCTGCCTTTTAGTATTTTATACTCACCACCAATTCAATTGATAAGAGGAAAATCTCCAGTAGTGCCCGTTTTCGCACGGTAAAGTCGGAAAAGGGCTGAAAGTGTTCCCTCTTTAATAGCAGTGGATGTTTGTTTACTATGCCAATCAGCTACAGCGTACGCATAAATTTGTCGGTAATTATTATAGGAGTGTAGATCTTCAATAGTTGGCATTCGTGTATAGGCATGCCAAATGGTGCCAAATGAATCGAGCTAAACGACTGGTGCCAAATGAATCGAGCTCAACGACTGGTGCCAAATGAATCGAGCTCAACGACTGGTGCCAAATGAACCTAGCTAAACGACTAGTGCCAAATGAACATAGCTGAACGACTGGTGCCAAATGAACCTAGGTAAACGACTGGTGCCAAATGAACCTAGCTAAACGACTGGTGCCAAATGAACCTAGCTAAACGACTGGTGCGAAATGAACGCAGCTGCCTTTTAGGTCGCAACGAATCGTTAAAAAACTGCCAAGGTTCCTTATACGTTAATATGGCTAACGCTCGCTTCAGTGTAGAATGGGAGCGTCATCATTCAAGTTAACCAAAAACTGCCACTAGGTGCGCTGAAAGCACTCAGAACAAAGTTCGACGAACTACGCTACTCCTAGTGTTGAATTGTATTAGCGGCACGCACAAAAACGTGGTATTCATCTCATTATTAGAGTTTCCGGGTAGCACTAAACAAACATTATTTTAAGGTAATGGTAACTATCCTTGAAGTGTTCGGACTGTGTACTGCTACGTAAAGGAATTGTTTCATACGTTTTTAATCAGAAAAGAAAATGCCGTAGCGCAATACACAGTTTACACCTTGGTTCTTCGTCTGTTTCAATTCACGAAATTAAACGTAAAGACTACTTGTTTTGACTTCAGTGGACGGAGAGGTATACGTAGCGTCAAGCCATTGTTGTTAAACCAATGGTGTAGCTACGTTACGTGGGGCCAGTAGCAAATTAGCCCTGGGGGGGGGGGGCTGTCTTTATTACATATGTAGGATGGCCTATAAAAAACGCACGAGCTGGAAAATGTCTAAATCTATACATTTTTTCTAATTTTTTTTTATTATTATTGTTATAGTAAAAATAGGGACCACTTTTTCGCACGAGCTGGAAAATGTTTAAATCTATACATTTTTTCTAATTTTTTTTATTATTATTGTTATAGTAAAAATAGGGACCACTTTTTCGCACTCTAGTCAACTGGTCCCTATTTTCCCTTTTTTTTTTTAATTTGGAAAAAAGTTTGGACTAAACGGCCGTATTCACATAACACCCTTCATCATGAGCTCGACAAAGGGCTAAAGTTAACACTTGAGGGTCAACGCACCAAGGGCGTTTAAGAATGACAAAAACGTCACCCTTGATCAGTTCGTCCTCGAAGGCCAGAATCAGCGCGACGCTCGATGATACGTCGCGGGCAGTTGAAGGCCGCCGTGGACAAATTTTGGCCAAATTTCTGCCGTTTCGCCAATTTCTGACCGATTTTTGACATTTCAATACATCATTTTAATTGTCTCGACGAGACCTTTCCATTGGTGGAATTGGCAGTTCAATAGGGTAAAGCACTGAAGAGTTATTTAATAAAATCTAATAAACATGTAGGAAACCATATGATAAAAACAGATTAACTGCAGACCATTTTTTGGGGGGAGATGGGGGGGGGGCCTCGTTGTGGCGTCACCAACCTCGTTCGGCCGCCAGTAAATGCATACGCTAACACCACTCCCCGTAGCCATTGACAAACGGCGGCAATAAAATTAACTCCAATAACAGGAGAAAAGGACCGTTTGTACTTAATAGTTATTGTAGAAAGTGAACGCAGTTTGTGTTTGAAATGTTCAATGTGCATGTGCGTGTATATGTTTCTATGTGTGTGCTTAAGTTGTGTATTATACAGCTTTTTTTTTTTATATTTGTCTGTATTTGTTGTTTTATATTTTAAGTCTTTTTCGTGTGAGTATCTGTATTTTGTGTGCATTTATAATTTCTGAAATAAGCAGACTTATAGTTAAGGCAGTGTTTTATTGTCTGTGTGTTTGATGTTTTAGTTCGAGTGAGCAATTAGGTGTTCATTTTACTGTGTATTTTTAACCTTTCCATTTTGTAGGCGTTTTGATGTTTATGGCCTCTGTTCTAACATGTGTTTTTCGGTTTAGGTTTTCGTTCTATTACATGTGCGTGTATATGATGCAGTTAGCTGATATCAGCGTTAGCAGTTCGGTGAACTTCCCTTTGAACATACGGAACCGCATCATAAAGTCATCTTCACCATATAATGCTGTAATGCAGTCTTTATATACGCCCGTTCCATTCGTGTCTTCTGTTTGCCCTGACATAACAGGGTGGACGTCGCGAACAAGGCAGATCATTCCTGCTTATAACGCTCTCAAGGGTGATACTTGTCACCCTTGGTTTTCGCGGAAGTTGAGGGCGAATTGGAGGGCCAACTTGACCAAGTGCGATTTCTGAAATCGCGGTTGGCCCTTAAACTGTCCCTTACACAGAATTGGCCCTCAAGTGCGTTTTCTGTTAGAAAATTTTTCAGCTCGTGCGTTTTTAGTAAGCCACCATATTTTTTTAATGATAGGGGGATGGACGGATGGGGAGCCTCGAAGTTCATTTTTAAAATTCAGTTTGTATAAAATTAAACGTCTAGTGTACTACAAAAGAGCCTTTTAATCTTCTGTACAGCCGTACCGGCTGAGAAGACTGTTGCAACTACTTTGTCCGTCCGTCCGTCGCCTTTTTCAACTTCGCAACGGTACCAGATATTGACGACCACTGTTTCCAACGTTAGATTCAGTGTCAAACGTTAGTTAAATAACATGACAAATTAAAGCATCCTTACTTTCTTATAGCTAACAGACTTCTTCGACGTAACTAAATTAAATAATAACATTTGATCGTCGATTTGAAATCCTAAGGATAACACTGCAGCCTTAAAAACAAAAGCATTTTAGCTTCATTTAAAATAGTCTCGTCGCATTGTTGCATGAATGAATGGGCTTACCATCGAACCAGATTCTCCATTAGGTCTATCTATCTGTTACTTACGAAATAAAACTACAGTTAAAAAAATAGGCCTAAAAAATGAAAATTAGGCCTAAAATCACGTTATTACGGCAACGTCACGTTGCTACGAGTAGCTCCTGGCTTCCAAGCTGGCTTCATCAACAGCGTCTCTCCCGTCACTTCCCTACTACCATTGATCTATATAGGCTACGTTGCGCGTTACGTTTAACACTGTAACTGAAGGTGCACCGTGTTGCAAAAATGAACAGGCATACTGAACAAATCAAATCTCCGTTAGCTGCTACTTACGAAATTAAAGCTCCAGGTAAGAATTAGGCCTAAAAGTTGACAAACACGCCTAAAATCTAAAATAAGCTTAAAGGCTAACACATTTTTTAACCAGCCGTTCTGACTTTTACTGCTTTTAGATTATATAATAGCGATAGCTTTTGCAATGCGTGATAGAGGTGTGCGCCTCACCATTGATAGTGAAAGAACTGTACTAGTCGCTCTAGCCGCTTGTTTAAATATAAATATTTTTTCTTTCGGGGGGCCCCTGAAGGGACGGGTGGGGGGGGGGG